>JAKGSA010000145.1:108089-236851 GCA_033558755.1 Philaethria dido
TATATATATATATATATATATATATATATATATATATATATAATATTACATTCCTCCGAGAGGGAATCGAACGGGCACCCACTCTCGGTTACAATCAGACTTTGTCCCATGGCACCATTATTGCCTCATATTGTATTATATGTTTAAATATTGTACTTGAAATGAATTTGAGATTATTATCAAAAGGTCTTTGTCTCTTAGTAAAACATGATGATTTTACTTCAAATATAATCAAAATGTTTTTATTCCACGTGCTCAGTATCAGGCGACTACCCAGTTCTGTATGCGTCCACCGCACTCGCCAGCAAATCTCCTGGCAGTAAGCCAGCAATGAAACGTGCGTTTTGATTTAACTGTTGTCAAGATTCCATTTTCAGGTTTTCACTTCTTAAACATAAGTTTCATTGAATCTACTCAGTGTAATGATTACGTTTTCTCACATGGCAGAATAGTGACAGATAACCTAGTGTCAAATCACTCTCTTCTTCATTTTCCGTCGGAAATCGAGTTATTGCGTGTTCAGTAGCAGGAGACCAGTTGCGAGGCGTCCCTAGAACACGTTTCCCACCGGCTTACCTTAATTATTAAAAAGCAAGTATGAGACCTAAAAAAACCTTTACATCTTATACCGGCTTCCCTAAATATATATTGGCTTCTCTAAATATACTGGCTCGTCTAATTAAAATTTTTATCCATCGCCACTAAAGGACACAATGCCTTTATCTTACCAACGCGAAAAACAAAAATAAATTATAAAAAATCATCCTCCCGAGTCGACATTACAGCCACTTGCGATTACAGTCACATGGTGTCCCACTGTACCACGATGACCTCATTTAATGATTTCATTACTAACATATTCATAGTTTTTTTCACAAAGAAACTTGCAGTATTTTCAGGTTAACGTCAGTGATATATAAATGAATCACATTTATTTTCTAGTATGATGCTATCTGTGTCTAGGTGACTACACTGTCAGTTGCAGCGTACAAGCTGGCATCAAGCCAGATATAAAACATGCAATTTGATTTAGATCCGGTTAAAACACATTTTACTTTATGATTTTCAGGCCATCATGGGAAAGTGGGGTGTTCTCTGACGGTTAACGCGATAGTTTTGGATTCATTTTGACTGGAAGAATTTAAATTATTGAACTCGTCATCTTAAATCCCGTCACTTAACATGCAATAACTCGATTTCGAGCGGAAAGCAAAGAACTGAGTATCTTGATACTAAGGTTCTCTGTGACTAACCTGGAATATGTAGGAAATTAAAACTAAGATTTTTCTTGTTTTGTGGGCAAATTACATTAACCCAGATCTTAATAAAAATTATAAGATTAACAAAATACAAAAATTAGTAAACATTTATAGAAAATACATTTAAAAAAAAACAAAGCAACAACAAAACAATCATAAGGCGATATAAAATTCCTGCACACAAAACCAAAAACAGATCACAATCAACAAAAAAACCAACCAAAAAGTATTTATTCTCTTTTAAATTACATTCAGAAAAAGAAAATTCAGATACCAAAAGAAAATTCAGATACCAAAGATCCTAACATCGCTCATCCCACAACAAAGGAGTGACAGGGCACTCCCGGAGATGTATTGTCGTGTTCTGATGCGCATGACCATGAGGCGTAGGAAATAAAAAAGAAAGTCCGTGTACCGTTCGACGACCCACATGCACGAGCGCACTGAGCTACAACAGACGTGACTCGGAATAAAAACGAAATTGAAAAATGTTGGCGCTGTTATTGCGCAGTTGATTGTGTATTCGATCGTTGTGGGTTTGATTCCTATGTGGGAATACTTTCATAGAGAACAGAGTGTCTTGACACTAGGTTCTTTTCGATTACCTGTTATGTAGAAAAAATGCTTGAAGCTGTTGAATATTTAGACGAGTGTAACGTATGGTTCCCACTCAAAAAAATCGAGGTGGGTAGTCGAAAAAAATTAACAATTTAATCAAAAATGTCATACTTAGCAAACTTCAAGAAATAAAAGCATGGGCGAGAAAGTGGAAGGACAGAGAGACACCACACTAAGTGTCTTAACCCAAGCAAAAAACAGGAATCAAAGAGATCAAAAAATATTATAAACATACAAAAAATATTAACTTTGTTATTATTGAAATATTTTTTATCTGATTTGAAATAGCTTAGGAAACACTGTGTTGAAAGCAATCTACAACTGTAAATATTGTTCTTTACTCTCTTATAAATGTTGTTTGTTCTAGTCTTTGTTATACGCGATATACATTTAAGGCGTTTCTTTTTCATTGTTTTAAGGCCTTTGTAACTTAGTCGAGATGTCCCTGACCAAAGACTACGAGTATGGGTTCTAATCTCATAAATATTTATAATTCAAATATTATATTTTCTAGTTAAACAAAGGACAGCATTGAGTTCTACCATTCAACACACTCTGTTTGGACCAACAGTAGGTACTAAATTTTTTTTGTCTACCCTACAATCTATGAAAATTCGAGAAAACACAATCATCCTCACTCCTAATACAACTGTCAAATTGAAAACACACCTAAAAGTTCATTCAATTTAATTCGTTTGAGTTTTTTTTTTTAATTAAGTCACTTATACGCTCTATAAATAAATTCTAATGCTTATGCATATATTAAAAAAGTATATCCAAGTCGACTTATCAACATATTCACGCAAAATCAAGTACCTGAACGATTGAAGTCATCGTACAGCCTTAGACAATGCGCCATGTGTTAATATGTGTCAGAGAGTCGCGGGGGTCACTAGTCACTACAGCTGGTTACGTGCGGTGTGCGGACGCTCGAGGCCGCTACACTACGTGACTGTAGGGCTGTCACTTTGTTTTTTTTAAATGATTCAGAAAAAAAAATTGGAGTAACTCATACTTTAATATTTATTGTGCATAATTCTTTTTACAATCTATAAATATAAATAAAACAAATATTTTAATAATTGTATTTTTATAGTAGTTATAGACAAGTAAGATTATTATTTTCAGTAAATTATGAATTTAATTATTTTGTTTAATGCAAATCAGCACTATATAATATTCTCGAGTAAAAAGTAATTATATATCGAAATCTTCGAAATATTAGGCTTTATACACGTTAAAGATTAGTTAGATAAAAGTTTATCACTCTTTCACGCAAAAACTACTGAACGGACTAGATGAAACTTTCCATTTATGCAGGTTATACATCAGAATAACACATAGACCGCAATTTATATTTTTAAAAAAATACCAAAATATAACGATAATTGTAAAGATTTTTGCATGTTTAGATGATCTTATTACAATTTATAGTATTATAGACAGATAATAATAAAATATTTAGCATATTTTACCATAGTTTCGTTATTTCATGCAGATCGAATAACTCTTTGTCACAGACTATTACGTGCTGGAGTCGCGGACGCCTGTCGAGGCCGCAGTACTACGTGATGTGGCCAGGGTTGCCATTTGTTACCCATTGTGATTTTATATTCAATTTGTATAAAAAATGTTCTACATTTACGTGCTGAACTATAAATTTTTAATTACAATTTCTTTATTAAATATATTTTTTAAAGTATTAGGTAGAATCAGAAAGAAAGGACAATAACAATTACGCGAGTTTAGAGAAAAAAGCTTTAGAAGTCATTAAGTTCCAGGATATCTTAGACCAACGTAAAATGTATTTAAAATTTGTAGTAAAATTTTTATTTCTAAAAATATACAGCGTAGAAAAATTTAATGTAGCGGGACCCGAACCCTTGGAAAAGGTCCAAGTACTGTCGCCAATTATGCTCTACGTTCTTATTCTACTTACGTTAAAATTCTTATATTCACAAGAATACAAGAGTATATCTTGTTACAAATGATTATTTTTATAGATTTAAAAATATTTTTCTTATTCCAAGTTTATGAATAACACTGAAAATATCTAATAACTTTATTTCTTCAACATCGACTTCTACGTCAACACATTTTGTAAATTGAATAAAGTTGTTTTACTTATCAAGTTTAAATTCAAGACCACACAAGACCACATACCAAAACAGTATAGTATTGAAAACCTAGAAACAAACAGACAAATATATTCACATTTTTAGCCTCACGCTTGATCCTGAAGCTAAAAAGTAGTCACCGAGAGCTTAGTGTCAAGTTTCACACATCATTCCATTCCATGTTAAGTAGCGAAATTATTTTTTTTTTATCAGAACGGAATAACAAAAATAACTTTAACTATAATCCCCAGAATGGAAATCGAATCCACAACCAATCGCATTCACAGACACTATTCTACTACGCTACGACGGCCTCATTCATATTATGATACATGCAATGTGTGTGCTTAATGTTAAGGTAATTTTTTTTGTCATTATCACTGTATTTTATTTTATTTTTTCAGTTTTGTTGTTTATTTTTTCTTTTTATTTTTATATTTTTGGTTTTGTTGTTTAATTATTGTATGTGAGTTTTGAATTAGAACTGTACTGTTTTGTTTCTTTTTTTTATAGTTTTATATAACTGTATTAAGCATGTCATGTTAGCCTGTAAGTGAGGTATACAATAATTGTAATAATATTGTATACAGCGTTGGCTTCCTAAATAAATAAATAAATAAATAAATAAATATAACTCATATTATTCATAAACATTTAATTAATTAACAGCACGCAGCCCTGCAACGTGTGAGGGGTCTTTGAACCTGTGACGTGACGCAAGCAGCAACTTTCTAACCGTCGACGACGTCAGCGCGCATTTTGGTTAAGGCCGGTCGTTCTACCTTCACTTGAAGCTTTAAATACTTACACTCGAATTGAATTTACTAACTTGGTTAAAAATAACGCCTAAAAATTATTGTGAATGTTTGTCAATATAGATAATATTTGAAAGTAACTTTGTACTTTTATATATAACTAAAGGATTATAAATCCTTGAGAATCCTTATAAATCTTTGAGAACGGAGTGTCTTAACTAGGTTCCCTGGTTCCCTCTTGTCTACCCTCCTTTGTACGGGATACAGCGTGAAGCTAGTTAAATGTATAAATATGATAGTTTCTAACCATACTTGTCAATGACACCATCACTCAACTAGAAAATACCCAAATATTAATTTTTCTTATTTTTCCACAACTGCATTAGAAAGTGGAGAAGAAACCTGAGAGAGTGATAAGTCCCACTGAAATCCTTATTAAATTAATTTACAAGTATTTATTTATCGGGTGACGTAACTTAACGCTGTATTTTGTTTATCCAGACCAGAATAACTAACTTCAACTACACCAAATTAATGGCGGCAACTTTAAAATAATTGTTCTTTAAAATAACAATTGAAAAACGGAAATATTAAAAGAGTATGGAGTGTCTTAACATTAGGTTTTCTGGTTCTCTCTACGCTGTTAGTGCGGAATATATCGTGAAGCTAAAAAAGAAAGAAAATAACATAATTAATCTTGACTTTATTACCTAAAGAACTACCAGTAGAATAAAATCTAAAACATGTCATACACAATAATAATTCCAACGTACGAGCATGAACTCGTGACACAATTATGAACGACTACAAAAACGTTGGTATTCAACGTTCACATGGCGATGGCGAGGCATAAGCGTAAGCTAAGAGCGACCTTATTTCATTAAAGTGGTTTGGTACTGCGCCCCTTCACGTCACTCAACTAGGCTAAGGCTGGCCGTCGAACCGAGACCTGTCGTGTTATGTAGGTTCACCAACTCCATGTTGTGTATGTAGGTTTTTGTTACGAGCGGTAATAAATGTGGCTATATGTAGTTTTCATGATATTTTTTATTTAAAAATATTTTTGCAAGCAATTTTGAAAGAACATTAAGCACGGAAGGCAGTTTTGCTGAGAAGAGCCAGTAAGAAACTTATCAGTTGCTCTATTTAAAGAAAGTGTTATTTTATTTCAATACAATGGTAGCTAACCATAAAATTCTAATGATTACTAACATTTAAATATTCATGTACGTTTACTTATTAATATTGTTTTTAAAGTTGCTTTCAGTTTCTATAATGGCACATTAAAACATTATATCGATATCATAGTGGCGTGCTTTAGAAGCGCCAGACCGACACCACTTCAAGTTTCAGTCTGTGGTGTGTTCGAAACAATGTATGATATTATGTTTTGAGCTTATTACTGTTTATAAAAATATACACCTTCATACGCCTTCATACCTCCATATCAAGGCAGTTAGTTAGTGAGCACCTAGTGTCAAGACACTTCGTTCTCTATCTTTCGTCTAAATTCTAGGCATTATGTGTTATTTTTTATTTCTTCTCACGAAGTTTTTTAAGGAATTTAAATTACAAATAAAATATATATACAAATCATTAAATATTAAGAAAAAAAAAGTTCATTTTCTACAAATAGCTTAAACATTTGGTCACCATAGTCATGCAGCAATTTAAGTGAGACCCGCGTAACATGAACGTCAGGTGTTAATAACCAACCGGAGTTAGGTTTCTGCATGTCTCTCTATATTGGTTACAAGGATAATTCACTGTTCTTGAAGTTAATTTAAAGAGAAAGGAATATTTTCTTGTTTTATACATGCAAATAGTTTTGAAAACAAGTTATTTGGAGCGGTTTTTTTATCGTCATACATCCTTCGAATATTTTATTTGTGGAGTTGCCAAAGAGATATTTGGGTAGAGACACTGTGTTTTCTATTTAACGCTTACTTTTATTGCATTTAAGGTAGCAGATCTAAACGCCGTGTATTGTCTAACCAGATTGAAGAAATTAATTGTCAAATATAAACATTCTTACAACAGCATCGAATAACATGAAAACATAATATCATTAGGGTTACTTAATAAAAAATAAGTTTACACAAGAAACTAAAAGGAACACTCTTGAAATTAATTTTCATGTTATTTGGAACGTGACAAAGATATTTTACTAAGAAAATATAGGATTCTTATCGAATCCATGCCAATTTTCAAGCATTGCCATCCGACCTGCTCTACGCACGAGTGGTCTGCATAAAATTCATATTTCAATGTCATAAAAAGGGACAGAATATTCAAAGTTTGCAAGACGCTTCATCCAAACAGTCAAAACAGCCAGGAAGTGTAACAAAGCGAGAACAAACGTTTCAAGAATACAAGTTACCTTACATCACACCATCCAGATACGTCAATGAGATACTTAAACAGGCGGTATCTTAGCTAATAAGTTTTACGTTTGCTTGCAAAAGCCGTTACGTTCCGTAACACTGTGCAGTGTACAGTGTACACGTTGTGTAACCTAATGGTGTACCTGACTCAGATCTTTGAAACTATTTTATTTATTATTTCACTTTTTTATTTATTTATATTTACATGCGATTGAGCTGACGGATAGGTTCAAATCTAATTAGACAATATTATGAATACTAGTACCCACGTTGATTCGTAAAATAAGCGTAACCTTAGCAACCTGTATGTAATTTTATATTTTAGTGTTTGTCAAACGCATGGTAGTGTATGTGATATTACTTTTTATCGTTTTAATCAATTGGCGTTCTGCACTTTCTCCACATTTAGCTCTAACTATGGCAGATTTCATACTTATGTTAATAATTGTTCGTATAATTATAATAAAAATTGATTTTTCTTTCGTGTGTTAATATGTACATTTTCCATTTCTAACTACTTACTTAAGATAGGGAAAGTATAGAGAATCTTATGTCAAATAAATCACTTTGATATCCAGGAAACCTCAAACTCTCTCCTCCTAACACATATTGCCATGGCCTAGCACAAAAAGGTGACACTTGTACCAAATTTAAAAAACCTTTTTGTAATTATTTTTAAATAATTGAATCCACAAGTAAATCTTAAAAATGAATGTATTTGTTTATTTTCAAATAGTAAATTCACTTATATTCTAAGATCTTACATTTTTCATAAAATTCTGACATAGGCATATTAACATAACATTGAAACAGGTATTTGGCTATAAAATATATAAACATTTATACGCATATAATGTGCAATGAAATGACGATGGAGTCTTTAAAACATTCCTCAAAATGTATACAGCTGATTGTCATTCCTCGCACGAATGGCGCAACATAAAATATTCTACAGAATAAGGTGATACCAATATTGTACACTTTTAGGGAGCTGTAATTTTTTAATAAAGAAGAAAACGAATGAGATACAATGGAAAGTGGAAGACAGAGTAAGATATTATGGCCAAATTACATTTTTTTTTTAAATTGTAGCCTATGTTGTGTTATGTTATGTTACTGTAAAGTTTCATCTAGATCTGTTCAGTAGTTTTTACGTTAAAGTTATGTTTGTTACAAACATCTCATCATCACCCATTGCAATCTCTCGCATTTATAATATGAATAGATTTTTTGGTATTTGTTATTCAAACATATAGAACTTTTTGATATGTTACTGCCAACGTGGCATTACTATTTTCAAAGTAGAGACTAAATTTCTTCTACTTATAAGAAAAGCTTAAAATTCCATAATGTACGTCAACACTAGCACCTAACGCTATTGCTGATATACTTGTCTTGTGATATAAAACCTATAAACGACCTCGACTCGCGTTTTCCTCCTGTCTTGACTACGTATTGTATATAAATGATATAATAGAAAATTATACTCATAACGTTTAGCTGACGATGTGTTTCATCTCAATGGCGCTCGTGAGGAGTATTATTAAGCTTTTTTACCATAATAAATCATCTAATGACTTCGTGACGTACTAAGTTGTGGTTAGATTGGAGGATAGATTTGTGTGTTCAATTCTCACGCGGGGAAACATTTATGCTTCATATACTTTCGTACTGAGATACTGTGTTGATGGGTACCGCCATTCAAAATTCTATGTTTATATACATAGCTTCACGTTGTATCCTATAGCAGGGTAGTCAGAGGGCTTAGTGTTAAGACACTCCGTTCCCTACTTATATAAACAAAATATAAAATTGTTTTATATTCAAATATTTTGTTAATATATCAATTTTGAGGTCAAAAACTAGGTACAATATACGTAACGACGTATTATCTTCCTTAAGACGGTGATTGTAGGTTCAACGTCATTTAAAAAATACTTATTATGTGTTTTATAACAAATTAATTTAAAAGGAAGCTTCAGAAACACATTCAAAATTATTTTCTTATTATCCTGGTCGTCATGGCAAGGACATGTTATCGCATGTATAGTCATCGGATGCGATACGTGTGCAAATTTTCAAGGACATGAGATAGCAAAAAGTGAGTTAAAATATTGTTGGAAGATTTTCTTACATTGATAGATAAATGGAAGCATACAGATGATGCTAATAAGCGTGTTAATATAGGCGTTTTTCATGTACTTTTTTGTAGGTTCCTCTATATACGTGAAGAACGAAGCGACTTATTTCTATTATCTAATCCGTAAAATGAAATATAGTCAAAAATAGGTATAAATAAACAGAGAATAAACGTCTATTTGATTGTTTTGATTTCGTACTTTTATATTTTCTCAACGATAAGAGATAGAATACCCTAGTATTTGGTATAAACTTCAGCTTGACACCTTTAAAATTCGAGTTGATCCTGATTTAAGACTCCTGAAAAAAAATGTCTTGACAAACAGAAATACAGACTGACAGACAGATGGACAACAAAGTGATTATGTAAGGGTTTCGCTTTATCTTCTGAAGTACAGAACCCAAAAATATGTAAACAAAAAGCCAACCATTACAAATTTAAATTTAAATATTATCTAAGAATCTAAACACAGAGTTATGATAATAATCGTATTATAAAACGCCGGCGTGACTCAAACGCATATAGCTCGTAGTTATAGAAGTTTTAATGAAACGTGCGAACGTATGTTAAATAGTAACCGCCGATATAAAAGTAGGTATGGTGTAACCATGACTCACGCTTGCTCGACCTTGACAAAGACAAAGAATACAGCATTGTATTGAGCCACTAAGTTATCTATCACTTATAGAAAAAAAATGGGACACTTTTTTATGGAAAGGACAAGGCAAATGGACGTTTGGGTCATCTGATGGTAAGTTATCAACAACAAACATGAACCCGACACACCAGATGAGCTACAGATGTGTTGCTGGCTTTTAACGTGTAGATAGGCGCGGTTTTTGAAGGTACTTATATTGTATCGACCTGAAAAAGCTGTCAAAGGTAGAAAGGGAAAGAAGTTGCCACAAAACTGCACAGTAGTATCCACATTTGGACTTCATGCAAATATTATGATCTTTTTATATTTGGAGGTATAAAGAGAGAACTTAATTATTGATATCTATACATCATATTATGTATAGCATAACAATTTCATGTGACGCCACAGAAAAAGATACGGATATGTTAGACAATAATTAGGAATAAATAGGTTTTTGAAGAGTCGGCAACGCGTAAGTGATGCCCCTGGTGTTGCAAGCGTCCATAGGCCACGGTAACCACTTACCATCAGGTGGGCCGTGTGCCTTGTTGCCACCGTCGTGGTATAAAAAAAAAAAAAGTTTTAGCTACTAATAATAATAATGTTAATATATACAACTAATAAATTTTGCATTGTCTACTAGAAGATCGCACTGTAACCATGTACAAAATTTCAAAATTACAATATCAGATGCGATATTTATAAATAAATTCAGTATAAATATAATTTATGGAATAACATACAAAATCCCCAAATCACAACGCACCCACGTAGTCTCTGAACTGGGCGGTAACTAGAGGGCGAAGTGATGTATCATTATGCTCTTCCCAGCCTACATCGCTATGATGAAACGTGTAATGATTAAAAATAATGTATTATATAATCTTTTTGATGATGATGAGAACAAATTTAAGTATTTCGTGGCACAGTAAGACAGCATCTGACAAACGCTATCTATGATTCTGGGTTCTATCTCCACCGATCTTGGAGGAAAAAATACATTTAAATTACTTTTATTCATCCGTTTTGGTAAGATAAAGCGCGGCGTTGAGTTCTACCACTCAACACGCAATGACTGAGACATTGAGTATTGCATTACATCCCAATTAAATACATATCAAATTAAATATATATTTACAAATGTTTAATAAATAATATATTTTGAAAAGAATATCCTAAAAAATTTATAAGTATGGTGTCACTGTAAAAAATAAACAGTATTGCAATGGCGATAAAAGTATACCTAAATAGGCGACTGGTTGCGCGTCAAGAATACAAATGAACATGCAAACAATGAAAACATTTTGCGAATTAATAAAGGAACTCCGTACAAGATAGTGAGCAAGATCAAGCTATTATACATATTAACGAAGTATTATCTTTTCTTATGATATTAAAATGTGTGTTTGAGACCATCGTAGGTATTAATGGTACAGAGTCTGACTTCAATTGCGGTTAGTTATGGGTTCGGTCCGTACTCGTAGGAAATCTTTCAGTAGTGAAAATTTTAGTTAAGCAAGCCGGTAAACTAGGCGGTAATTTTTAGAGAACCCGGTAATTTAGAAAAGCCGGTAGAGGATGTAAAGGTATTTAGTAATGTCACTATTGAATTTTGGCGTTGACCCTTTTTTTTAGGCCTTCTCTTGTCAGAGCTTGTGTTTTTGAAATTTTATACCCAATATTATGCAAGCTCAATGACAATTTTAAGTCCTCATTTTCCTGGCGCCCTTTTTTCTATTTTTAGATCTCGTACTTGTACTTTTGAAAAGTTAGACAAGCTGGTGGGAACCGAGTTGTATGGACGTCTCGCCACTGATGCTTATATTTAATTATTTTCATTTATCCATAAACAAAACGGGACATTAAGTTATGTTAACTTAGCCCACTAAATACGAAATGTCTCGATTTCGAGCAGAAAATGCAGAACATGTATTGTTCCTTAAGTTCTTTCTGACTATCCAAGAACTAACCAAGCATGGAACTGTCAAAATTGTGCAATAGATACCACTGTAGCATAATTTTGACGTGCCTTACATACAAGGGCCCTGGATTCGTATTTCATTTACGGGAAGTTATCTTAAATTTAGCTATTTCCGATTCTGTTACCTGATGATCTTGACACAATGCAATTATGGTTAGTTACTTTAAATCTAAAATACCTGTTAAGGACGAATTTTGTATGAAAACGGAGTGCAATTGCACACGTGTCTGATGACTTTACAATATTTTCATAGCAACAATCTAATGTCCTTGCCAATACAACCAGGATAACAAGAAAATATATTTTAGCGTATTTTTTTGTTAAACAATTTTGTTCTTATTCTACTACTATTTGACTTTTTATTAACAGAATAACTCTAAATATATTAAGAACTTTAGCAAATATATGAAATCTAACGCGCTATCGTGGCGTAACTTGTGTGTATGTGTATGAATAATTGCGATAGTTGGTCGTTCAAATCCCACTGTGTATAAGGGAATCCAATAGAACTGTTGTTCTTAATATAAGATGCAGAAAATATTAATTTATTTTAATCTTTAAATACCATCTTACTTTGCTGTAAAACCTGTTGTATATCATTTGTGTGGACTATATAATCTCTTAATAAATCTCTTCATGCTCCCTAATACTTCTTAAGGAGGTTACAAATTGGCAAATTTCAACCTTCTATGGTCAATCGATTCCCTGTTTGTTGTCTGTCAGTCACTCAGTAACGCAAGCGTTTTATATGTATGTGTATATATATATATATATATATATATATATATATATATATATATATATAGATTAACATAGTGAAAACAGCGAGTCATAACTCAAAATTTATGTACAAATACATACATATTTTATCTGGCGTAAAAATTAAGAAGCACATGTTAAACAATACTTCAATCGTTAACTCGTAGCAAATAGCATAATATTGTAAGTACAAATTACAGTAGCTCTATTGTAGGGAAATCACGTGTTGTGGTTTGCATAGGTAATAATTATTAAATGAGCATTAACTAAACGTATATTAGTATAATAAACGTATTGTTAATGCTAGGTATATATTAGGTATATATACGAGTATATTTATTATTATGGAAATATGATTGATTTTCTCATGTCTACTGCATTGTAGAGGCATCGTGGCACAGTCGTCTGACTAAATGAAATGGATTCAATTACAACTCGGGGGAATAATTATGTTTAATTTCTCGAAGCGGTGAACGGAGTGTCTTTATTCTAGGTTCCCTGCCATTCGGGATAAAGCGTGAAACTGATTTATTTTTTTTTCTAATTTCTTTCTTGCTCTGGTGGAAAAACGTTGTGTTGAGTTCTGATACTACGTCTTGACGCTAGTTTGACTCTGTTTACCCTGCTATAGAGAAAAAAACGGGAAGCTAATACTGATACACTAAACTTATACTATATAGAGCAAAAGAATTTTTCTCCACTTCCCATGGCATATACTCGTTACATATAGTATACTCCTAAATGTGTCTTTAAACAAATTCATTCGAAACAAACCTATACCAGAATAACAATTACTTAATAAGATCCTTTTCGAAATCTAATTAAGTTTAAAATATTCATACTTAAAGAAACAGAAGAACATTTTTTCATATTGTTTTCTCTTAATCCAAATTGGGCAAAAACGATGAAGGTTAGAATTTTGTCAGGCCTAAAAACTGTAGGGAGAGGTTGGAACTTGTAAAGACACTCCGTTCGCCGCTTTCCACCTGAATTCGGGACATTGCATGGCAAGTGGCGATAGTCACCATCGCACTTTGTTCTACCAGAAAACAATTTTAAAATAATCATTTCCCCGAGTGTTAATCAAATTCAAAGCCTAGTCTAGCACATTTACAGTAAGATGCTGTTCTACGCCACCATTGCCTCTTAGAGATATAATTATTAAAAAAATATATATAATTTTATTTTTTTTCTTTCTCAAACAATATAATAGTTAAGTCTAAAAACATACAGTCCTAAGTATGATGCAATCATCGTGCCTCTGTCGCCACATACAAAGTATGCTATTGACTTGCTGATTTCATGTATGTATGTATTTACTGTGTAATGCTAATTTAAAATCATTAGTCATCAAGAAGCACCTACAAGTTGCGGTTTCGTTAGATCAGAGCACGCTAGGATACCTGTCTTGTAACTTAATTGCTTAAAATGATTGATCACTTGAATAAGTTGGCTCTAATTCTTGGAAACTTAAATTGTGTTAAAATGAATTGCAATATATGCCCAATATTTCTAAAAAAAAATTTAGAAGCTAGTATTAAGACATATTAAATGAAACTATTCTAACCAATCCTGTTAAAATAGTTAAACTTAACTTTACAGTAGTCTGTAGTCGTACCTAATCACCTGGATTGTAGGTAATTCGCGAAAATCAAAGATCTTATAGTATTAAGACACTTATCTCACGTTCTCCTCTTTTCGTTCGAAATGGTGACGTTACGTGTTGTGGCATAATTCAACACTGCTTACTTGAGCAGGGAAATGACAACAATTTAAATAAAATAATTTCTCCAAGTGGATTGAACGACAAGCCAATCGTGTCTGAATTCAGACGCTGTTCCACTACGCCACGATCGCCTTAGCCTATAGAAATATGTATAGAATTTATTATATTTAGCTTGACGCTTTATCCCGCAGAGCAGGGGGTTAGAAAAGGGGAGATTTATTGCCAAAGCACTCTGTTCTCCTCAAATATATATATTTTGAGTAATTTGAAAAGATTGACTTATCATAGCAAATTAAAACCCTTAATTATGCCGAAGTCAGAAAGTGTTAAGCTGTACGCAATTGTCATAAGATTATCTTTTCCTATTTATCTAGATAAAAAAAAAACTAAAAATATAAGATCCACTTGAATAATAGAATGAAACACGATAAAATAGCAATCGCAAATCGGAGCAATTCTTCGAGCAACGTTTCCGTCACGCTCCATCCGGCATATCGTAATTTCACCAAGTCCAAGGCAATGTCAATGCCAAGGTTAGAGATAAGCGGTTCGTCACGGCGCACGTTTAATTGCATTCCCCTCTTATCGGTTGCATCACTGCAACGTGATATCGAAGTGCACCTACTGTACATGTATTGTTACTTCGTAATCACTTTTCTGTTTACATGTGACCATACATATATATAGGTTATTAAAAAAGCCAATCTTATGAATTAAATGAGGAATTATAGGTTCTTACTTTGTGATGCAGATATTTAAGAATATAAAAAAATTATAAAAATAAATAAAGGTTTTGAAAAATGTAGTTATAGTTTAGTAGTAAATTCGAATAACAAAAGTAAAATATTTCAACACATTAAAACAACAAATAACTATTGAGTCTATAACAAGCTAACAGCATTTCCAGTACGGCATAACAATCAGCTAGCGAGACGTCATGTGGAAAGTCACCTTCAGTCACGAACGATTATGTCACAAGCCCATGCATTCCTATCGCCTCCGTCCACGTTGTTGCATTCGATGCGCCTAACGCGTGACCGTAGAAATGCTTATTGAATCAATCTGATGATAATGATACCTTATTTGAGTATAGCGTTTGACATGAAATATTGCGTGTTCATGTTGCTACAACGGATAACCGTTGTATGGTTCTTCACGAAAGAGCGTGGAATGAATCGATGTGTACCGCTAACTAGGAAAACATACAAAACTAAGATGATATGCAAAAAGATTAAGTTTTTTTTAAAAAGGGGAACTTAGGCTTGTCGTGGCTCAATCCAGCGGAAAGTGGGAAACGGAAATGTTGGAAGAGAACGGAGTGTCTTAACACTAGGTTCTGAGGTTCCCTCTGGCAAGATAACAAAAAAAAACAAAAAGGGGAAAATGGAGAGTTTTTTGAAAAGAAATAGAAAATGATGTAACATGAACGTATTTTTTCTTCTTTTCTGTTGTATTTAAGTATATTAATAAGAATAGAAACATCTAACCTACTAATGTATTTATTATGTCATTGTTATCCTAGTTATAAAGGGTGTCCCAAAATTAACGCAAGATTTGACTTTGCCGCCATTTGCTATTATATTCATTATTCATTCGCTATTAAAAGACTAAAATGGCATTTTCTATTTAATTCAAAACTTGCATTAATTTTGGGACACCCTATATTTGTGAGTATGGATTTCACGTAAGACTATTGAACAGATAGAACTTTATATTAATATAGCTAGGCTACACTTATAAAGATTTTGTGTAATTTGTCTATAATGTATATCGACTTAAATAGTAGAAATGTAAAATTTGAAACAGTAAATATACTACTTAACAAATATATTGAGTCTCTCTATATATTGGTTAAGCAGTATATTTACATTCTCAGTAGTACATCCTTATTTGACTTATTTGAAGAAGTATGGAAGTGTTTAACTGTATTTGTTGATTATGAATTCAATCCATACTCGAAGCAGATTTACGTTAAATATATTTTCTAGATAGTCCAGCATTCGATTTTGCTACCAGTGGGAAAATATGAAATAGGAGGAAAGTAAAAAAATGAGACCGATATGAGCTGTTTTTACTATGCCACTTGTTACAAAATAATTTGTTTTTTCTTTAAAAAATAAACGAATACATTCAAAGCAAGCGACTCCGAAACGTGGTGGAAATAACTCGACTAGGTTAGATTGGAATCGTGACTAAGTTTCCCAAAAGCCAATTATATTCTAATCGGAAGTGGGTTCTTACGTATCCGTCGATAGTCGATACGATCGCCACTTGAATCTGTAATTTGTTGAAACTTCAAATTAAAATTAATGGATGAGATAATAATGATGAGACCATCGTGGCGCAGTGGGATAGTTTGTCTGTCAACGCGATTAGTTATGGGTTCGATTCCTACCTAACTTATTATATCTTATTTATTTATTTATCATTTATAGCACACAATATTTTATACAAAAGTCGGACTTAACGCTAAAAAGCATTCTCTACCAGGCAACAATACAATGTGGAAAATAATTGAAAAATATTAATTATTTTAAATTTTCCGCTCTAGTAAGACAAATTAAAGGGGTAAGCGGAGAACGGAGTATCTTAACACTAAGTGAAAACGTGTGAAGCTGAAAAAAAGATAATACTATCCGTACAGACACCTACTTACGTCGTCTCTATTAAGAGGATGAGTCGTCCTTGAGTAACGTTTTATTTTCGCCAAAATTACTAACGAAATTGTAATAAGTGTTTGAAGCGTCAGATTTCATACATTCCCAAAGGTAAATAACCAAGCACTTCAAAATTACCAACATTCTCAGTAGGAATAGGATTACAGTTAACTGTACGAGGTATAATGGATATTCATTCATTGATGGGTCCGTAGGAGCAAAAGGTAGCTATTAGCGAAATCCTTCTATAGCCTATAAAAAGATTACGAAGACAGCATTAGTAGAATCTTTTTATAGTTAGTTAGAGAGAGAATCTCTGACAGTCGAGGCGAGAAAATAAAGTGTGAAGCCCACTAGTTGCAAGTCCAAGGCAGTGCTTCGAGTTCTACAACACCTCCCGATACACACCGGCACCTGCACGGTGAAGCTGTGAATTGCTAGGAAGAATCATCTCTTATCACATTTTACCTATCCACACTGTAAGATCGCTCTCCTCTATAGTCCATTATGAATGTAAATAATACTAAAATATACATAACCCAAAAGTAGTAAATTTAGCAACGTATCCTTTCTTAAGCACTATAAAATAGTTTTAAAAAAGAGAAATTACTTTCAACCAAAAACACCTTACATTTATTTGCGTTAGAACCTTCTATTAGCAATAAAAATTATCATCCATCGAATGTTAATGATCACTTTATACGCGAATCTGTTTAATAAACATTCCACGAACATAATATGTTTTTTACATATATGTATGGTATAAAACGAGATAATTGTTGTTAGTTTCACGTTATAAATATTTAAGTGAAATCCAAAGTATTCACGAGTCGTATTGACAGGAATCAGAATATTCTGATTAACTTGGCAAATGCCCAAAAATGGGATGGGGTTCCAGAACTGACTGTCAGCGGTAGGTTATATCCAATAAAAAAGAAAAAAATAATTAATCGTCCCTATTATATACTATATGTTACGCCGTAAGGGGCCCCTTAATCCACACTTGGGTCAAAATTTCCAGGTATTGCTCTTAGACTTTAGTTCGCGATGGGCACGATGAATCTAAGGATGGAATGCTAAAGAGTTTCTTCCCGTCTCTTATCACGATAAATGTATAAATTTTTCGACTACCATGTAGAATTTTAAATATGGCAATAACTGGTAAATCACAAATTTAGTACTGGAAAGTCACAAATTTGTGACTTAATGTCAATATGTCAATATTGTCCTACTAATATTGTAAATGTGAAGAATGGACAGATGTTTGTTATTCTTTTAAGCAAAAACTACAGAACGATTGTAGACTTGAAAATCAGAATCATATTCCAGTTTATTAAAACCTTGACCATAATATAACAATAAGTGCTATGTGTATTTCAATATTTTCCATATTATCTGAGTCATGAAATAAACTTGTAAAGCAAATGAAACAGCAAATAAATATAATTTACAATTTTCCAATTTTCAGGTAATCATATTATAATGATAAGCTTACGATACTTTACACCCATATATATACGTGAACATTACGTGTAAAGAGAATTGCTGAATTTCAAAGTTATTATAGGCCTAAATTATTAAATATAATGTATTTTTAATTACTTAGTTTTTATTAATTATATGTATTTTGTATAACTAACGAAAATCGCTAATACCAACAATCGTTTAATTTACTTTAAGACAGCGGAAATAACAAAAGGCTATAAAACTATTATTGCCCTGAGATCTCAATTAAGACAATACCGAGCCGATCTTGATTGTTGAACCAGTAAAGAACAAGTAAACTATATACTCTATAGATAAAAAAAACTCTGTAAGATATTACAAGCGTATTTATACTTTGGTTTTTTTATGTCATACTTATTCCTTATATACTAAGGGAAAGATAATAATGGGAAATCTAGTGTTAAGGCACTACGTTCTCCTTATTCTGACTATTTTCCAAATTATGTTCATGCTCTGAAAAATATTGTATTGTCATTGAATCCGGATGTGTATGGAGATTTTCAAACGAATTAGATGCCACAAACTACTCAACATAAGCCTTGTAAGACTTTCTTAGAAAGAAGCTAATAAAGGCGTGTAAAAACAATACTTTTCATAAACTTCGTGAGATTTCTTTGTGATAACTTAATGTGTTTAAAAATATGCGACAGAAAAACAAAAGACTACGAAGTAATCGTAACAGATCCTTATTAAAACTTCCTTTATATAAATAAGTAGCTAAGAAAAGCATTTTCTTTCCGTATAGCATCTGTATCCGCCAGAATTCGCCATATTACGTTAAGTGGCGGAAATCAACATCAAACTTTTACTTCCTAGAGCAGAAGAACAAAAAAAAGAATTTTCCGATCGAAAATCAAACCCAAAACCAATCGCGTTTGCAATCAACGGCCACCATGGCCTTTTTCCATATATAATACCATTAAAGGCGCCTATCTCAACCGCTGTCCTGAACACAGTGATCGTATCACTAAATCGACGTGGTCTTATCACAAGATGCGATCAGTACGTGGTCACTTTACGCTTGTATAAATGCGTTAGTGCATCTCACGCTGATTACCATCGTCTCTTGGCATGAATATTGGATTATCCTTTTTCTGCTTTAGTCTGTGGGAAGAGTGATTATATTTTGTATAGGGAATAACAGATTGGTGTATCATTCATGAAGTGTAGTATTTATATATAACTAAATACTTATTGTTATATTATGCTTAGTGGCAGATTTGCCCTAACCTTACTGTCAGTTGCTAAGTATATAATATGCAATACATTTCATATTTACAGCAATTTTGTTTTCTTTTTACTTAAAAAATATTGTCACATACATACTTCTGACAATATATATATATATATTTTTAAATTATATTATTATTGCGTCATGAGTGGCGGAACTCAACGCTGCGCTATGCTTTGTTACCAAGGCCAGGAAATAAAAAAATCTATTTCCTGGAGTGGGAATCGAATCCACAGCCTGTCGCGTTTACAGTCGCACGCTTATGCCCCTGAGCCACGGCAGGCGGTTTGGGCTGTAAAACCTAAAACCCCACATGTTTCCCGATTTCTTACGAAAATTCCAGAAAACCTTTCTTAGTGCCCACCTATACTCCCCAAAGAGCCTATATGCCAAATTTGATATATATAAATTATAAATCCACTCAAACAATATAACAATCAAATTAAAAATACATTCAACAACTTTATTCTCACGTTTATTACTCCAAAACAGAAATCCTATTTCAGTAAAAAAAAACCGTAAAAAGCTTTACTCAACAAGGCAACACGTGAGGCCCTTAGTATGCTGGTCACGTTGACAGTCTAAGAACATTTGGCGAAGTTAGCCGAGCACGTGACCACTGAGCGTGACCTAACTCCCGGGGGAAACTTGGAGCGGCAAGGTTGAGCTGGGCTTGTAAATTCTGTAGGTTATATCTAATATGTATTCACGACGTACGAGAAGGATTTGTATGGAATTCCTAATATCGGAGTAACTGTAAGATATATTTCAGTGTTAGGATATCTTTACAGGTTTTATATGTTATTTCTACATATGTAATATTAGATCATGCCTTGGTGGCGCTGGGGATCAGTATGTTACTGTAAATGATGATGATGGGAAACACTTGGGTGATGATTATTTGTATTCCCACGCTCTAGTAACACAAAAGATTTTGGGCGGAAAAAAACGCCGGTTTCTGACGCTACATTTTTTCTAACTCCCCTGTTAAGCGGAAAAAAGTGAAAGCTGTATATAATTGTAAAATTATAATTGCTAAATATTCTACGAAGTATTAGCATCAGTTTGTTTTTTCATTCTCCACTACGACAATTTTAGAAACACTCCATATCGAATGACAAAAAGTCACATCTCAACTGGAAAAAGTACATTTCCCAACCAGACTGGAGCAATCTACGTATATGATAAGAATTAACATTTCCTAGTGAACTTAAAATCTACAACCATCCTATAAGTTACAACTAATGCGCAAAAAAATTGCTCTGAACCTAAAAAAAAAATTTCCTCTATTATAAGTCGCCTCTAGAACATTCATAACACACACAATTTGTTAAAAAAAACATGAATTCCGTAGATTAGGGGCGCGGAACTCCAGATACGAACTATAAAACTTCGAAGGGTTGAAAGCTAAAGGGCTTCGTGGGCGCGCATACCGTAAATAGAAACGTTCGGGAAATTCTGCCAGCGTCGGTGGGCCGTGCCGATGAATACATTCACCGTTGTACTGTGGACTGTGGAGTACGGTTGAAAACTTTTATTGTTTTTATGTACGGATTCCTCATAGCAATGTTGAGAGGTTTGCTCTTGCTGTTTACTTTCGAGTGCTTTTAAATAATATAATTTTTATTGTCATTTATATAAATAACATCATGATAAGTATATTGTAGAGGATTTATGTTTTTTTTGATCACTATGGACACGTAGGCCTTAGCAAAGTAAACAATCGATACTCACACAAAATTATTAAATGAGTTCTAGTCATTATATTGGTCGAAAAGTCGTAGAAATAGCTAAGACAGGCTAATTTTGTCAGTTCTCTCCTAATAGCGCTATTCAAATTCGCACATAATATTTGTAGTAATGCACCTGCCCATATTCCTTTGTAAATGGACGTCCTAGCCGAGATTTTGACGCTAAGATAAGCCTGCAACATAGATGCATCATACGTGCACAGTTAAGATAACATAAGTACAAATGTAATCACATGAGCATACATGAAGCTATACGTGCACATGAAATCGTATGATCATACATGTAATCATACGTGCACACATGAAATAATATGAGCACAAAAGACGTCATACGAACACACATGAAATCATATGAGCAAGAAGGGATGGCGGATCACTATTTATTTTTAAGTGGGTGTTCGTAATTTTTTTTAAGTACTTTGTCCCATGTTTCTTTATGGTGTGAGTATCTCATATACCATATACGCTAATTGGGACGATTTTTTATACAGTATCCATTCACACTGAAGATTGTAAGACTAATAAGCTAATGAAATTTTAAAATACTTTAAGATTAAATTTACTTTAAATTTTGAAGAAATATTTTTTCATTAACAGTTTGAAGAAAGCCGCATTTAATTCAAATGAGAGACAAAAGTACAAATTCAAAATTAAATTACGTTAAACTGTAAAATGGAATTCATCTCAAAGTCAGAAAAAAAGATAAATGTCTTGGCCATATCATAACTTGATAAAAACTGACACGGTTTTCAACAAAAAGCATCTCTTTCTTTAACTGTTGCAAGATGAACTGGACAAGTGAGGAAGTTCTTAACTGTGTATCCTAACTACTAGAAGCTATACTTCTAAATCAACACAAGCAATAGCTTGTACGTTTTAAAATATATAAATAAAAATTGAATCACCAAACCAATTACCTAATAAACAAGTCTTTATAAACATATCAACATATTTATTATCTAAATTCTAAGAACTAGCGTAAAGAAATAAATAAGACACCAAAAAAACTCCCTGCGATACACCTATGTACCACCTACGGGACATAAATTCAATGTAGATATTTACTGTCGTTGCCAAACAATAAATCAATAACCTCTACATAAATAACGTAAAAAGCTAAACATTTTGGCATCGCATCAAATGCATCACTGAACTCGTTCCACTGAATATATTTTTGTATCAATACAAGTTTTCATTATTTTTAAATTATTTTTTGTGTCAATTGTTGTTAGTGTACAAATTATGATTAACAACTTTAAGAAATGGTCTTTTTTTTCTATCGCTTTTCTATTTATTTCTTCACCAATCACTTAAACACTTTTCGTGTCGAGTGATGGAATTTAACGCAATACACAGAGTAGAGAGAGTGATTTAAATATCATAACGAAAGTCGACAGGAAATCTTGAAAACAAACAAAATTATTCCCCTAAGTGGAATCTGTACCCACGATCACGGCCTTATTATTACCAAAGAATATGTCCGTACTAGCTGTGGACATGTTGATAAATTGAAAGTCTATACTTTTCAGAGTAAACCTTTAAAAGTTGAAGTTATATCAGCAAATTTGGTGTTCATGTACATTTTGTTTATAAATATTTTTTTACCTAAAATTGCTTTATTTAAGTAAATAATAGTTTACTTATTTCTCCACAACACAAAACAACACAAATCTAAATACCTATATATAATATTGCTTAAAAATCGCATATGAAACTCGACTTGTCAACCTATTCCCGTCTTCTATTTCGCTTTCAATGGAAACCCAGACTGTAGGGCTGGTACAGATGACGTTAGCTTCATTGAGAGTTGCGTCAGTAACGTACGTGTCGTACGTTGCCCTTATACGGTTACGGGAGAAATGGACACCGTGCCAAGCTAATTGTTCCACCTTTGTTTACTAATCTATTCTTGGGTAATTATTGGACTGATTGTATATGTGTATTTTTAACCGATTTAGAAAGAAGAGGTCATCAATTCGATTGTTTTTATGTGTGTTACCGTATAACTTTTATAGGGTAAACAAATTTTGATGATTCTTGTTTTATATGATAGCTAGTGCTTTAGATGTAATGCCACTGAAATTTAATTAAATTCTATGAAGTAGTTTTTGAGTTATTCGTAATAATATTTAGTGCATTTTATTTAGTCTGCTTTAAATTTTTCTTAAAATCTTAATTATCTATTATAAGAATTATATTACTGAGTCGACGAAGATAAAGCGAGAAAACACACCAAATATTATGTAAGAGATTACTGATTGTTTGAAAAAGGCGTGCCCTATTTTGATAACGTTTGAATATAATTAAAAATACCGTATGACGTATGCTCCTGTGTACATATACACGAACGTGACTTGACGTAAATTGGGAAATCTTTTTAATGAGCGTATAAGTGATAGGTAATGCAAGATTACAAAAAATTGGTAGATCCCCGTGGTAGGTACGAAGATAAAAAATGATATACATTTTTTTTTTATATTATTATGTTTGTATAGTTTATCTGTCTAGGTATATAAAAAAGACATTCGAAAAGGGACATACACTAGTATCTATATTAAAAAGTTCAGTATAACGTAAATTTAGCTTTATGTTTTATGCCGCACAGTTGGTTAATCAAGAGAAATTGGTTTTAAGACATTACGTTCTCCCTTTCGAATTCGAGACATTGCGTGTAGAGTGACGGAACTTAACTCCGCGGTTAATATAAAGTAAAGCAATAAAAATATCTAATTTAGGTAAAAAGTTAATAAATGCCATAATGTAAACATTACATCAATTTATTAGTTTCTTTGATTTATAATAAAAACTCACTTCGCATCGTATTATTATAATAGTAAAACAAATCTAGTACTATATAATATTCTTTATTGCACTTTAAAAAAAAACTAGAAACACGTTAATAGTACAGAGTAGTAATTAGCAACGGTGGACTTATCTCTATAAGAGATATCTTCCAGCCAACCGGTAGATAGGGATGAAAGAAAAAAAATATATAACGGGATGACAGTCCGTACAATAAACAATTAAGATAAACATATAATCTAAAAAGTAAATATAAAATAAAAAAAATAAATAAATAAATAAAATAAAATATATACAAACAAATAAATATATACATATATACATACATATCAATTTCAAAACATATATAATATAACCTTATAATAAATATAACTATATAATAAAACCATACATATATATACATACAAATAAATATAATATGAGCGTAATAACGTTACTTTAATGATAAGCACTGTCTAATTCTTTAGTTAAATATTTTTTCAATGAGGACTTGAAGGATGTAATTGATGGGCTTTGTTGGATAGGTTTGGGAAGTTTGTTCCAAAGGGACGCAGCATGTACAGTATAGGACTTTAAAAGGAATTTTGTGTTGCTCTTTGGAACCTCAAGCATTGGCACTACACCAGACCTCCTTGAGCGTGATGGGGTTGGAAGAATGCTAAAACGGGAACGGAGATAGGAAGGGAAATTTTGGTAGTTGAGAATCTTAAACAGGAAAGAAAGGATATGCATATCACGGCGAAAACGGATAGGGAGCCAATTAAGCTGAGCTCGAAATTGGGAAACATGATCATACTTACGTAGACTGTATATAAAGCGTATCGCGAGATTTTGAAGACGCTCTAATTTGTTAAGTTGCTCCTCGGTCACATCCAAATAGCAGACATCAGCATAGTCAAGAATGGGCAGGAGAAGACATTGCGCAAGCATAATTTTGGTTTTATGAGGAAGGAAGTATTGGAGACGCTTAAGAGAATGAAAAGAGAAATGCATGCGTCTGCTGATTTCGTTAATATGGGATGTCCAAGTCATGTTGCTGTCTAAAATTAGGCCCAAATTCTTCACTTTGTCATAGAACGGAATTTGTGTTCCAGAGTACTATATTAATATCGTAAAGATTAATCTAGCCTTACACACACATTTAACATATATCTACAGTAATTAATCTAGTACATTTCCGTACAGTTCATTAAGCAGTCATATAATTCAAATTGCACGTACGTGTCATGGGCTAAGAGTAAGAGGAATTAAATCTGGGCGTTAAGTCACTAACGTCGGATATCGGTCAGGAATAGCTTGGAAACGCGCCAGCCGCGGAAGCGGATGTGACGTGGTCACCACGCTGATTGTGTTTGATTGTTGACTTTCTGATCATTTTTGACTGAGTTTTCTTTAATTAATGTTAATTATGGTATTAGTTGTTCCATAAGTAAACAGATGAAGGAATATATAAATAAATACACATCCAGTCTTTTTTACTTTATATGGCGTCAGAATGCCGTGAAAAAATCGCTATTTTAACGATTAATCCTTCGGGTAATTTTTTTTGCAATGTAATTTTTGTGGTTATGTGTTTTTATGGGTGTACGATAAATGAGTGTTATTCTAAAACTAATCATAGGTCTTCCGTTAGTATTTCTACATAAAGATTTTTACATTAATGGTAATCCATCCATTGATTAATATCAATAATTTTAATACAAATTTTAAGGTGGGCATATCGGATAGTAAATAATAAAATGAGTTCTGAGTCATAACTGCGTGCTATTTTAATAGCATATATAGGGAATGATGAAACTGAATATATAGGGAGAAGAGCAGTATAAAGGCGCATGCACACCATAAGTAATATTTAAATAAAAATAAATACAATTACATAAATATAAATATTTATAATGTTTTTCCTCTAAAAATTTAAAATTCAAATATATCATTACGAAAACCACACAAACCACACAAACATATATAGTATTATATAGACATAGTAGTAAACGCAATCACCGGAAATAAGTGGTAAATAACTATATATCGATAACGATGATCATTATATCTACGTTTATATATATAAAATGTTAGTGTTACTGAGTGCCTGATAGACAATACACACACACAGACAAAACTACTTAGAACTTTGAAAAAAGCTGGGTATATAGGTGCAGATGAGTGATCCCTAAGAGAGGATACCTCGAAATACTTGCGAAACTGAAAAAAGCGGATTTATTTAGCGTGGACATTTCACGCAAAAAAAAAAGTCGCGGGACAAAGTTACTATAGTTATAATATACTGTCAAACGATTGTAAAGATTAAACTTAGACTTAGCGATACTATTATCTATAGGTTTATCTCTCATTTAAAACCATTGTCATTATGTCTAAACACAAAAAGAACAGTGATACACAGTGTTTAAAATAAGAACATTGATCCAGGTGTAAATCGAACCCACAACAACCTGTACAGTTAGACACTTCTCAACTACGCCACAATGGTGCAACGTTACGACGTAAAGATATATACGTATAACAAAAATAATAATAAGCTTATTGTAGTTTTAAGTGTGTCAATGGGAAAATTAAACATGATGATTGTAGGTTCAAATCCCACTTGGGGCTCTTATATTTAAATTATTTACATTTTCCCGCTTTGATAAGATAAAGTAAGGCGTAGAAACTCGCTTCTTATTTAGCATTATTAGGCTAAAAATGGTGAACAGAGTGTATTATCACTAACTTCTACTAACTTCTCTCTTACAGCTTCTTTACTATATGCTTAAACGTATATATTAAATAAGAAATAAGCTTCACTATATGTATTAAATAAGAAATAAGCTTCACTATACAGGTAAATACAGACGATATCGTTAACCACCTTTTACACCGACAAGTAAGCCAAAGTACTGAGAAAGTATCCCGGACGCGAAGCTGAGCACACAAACGAAGGACCGCTAACGGTTGTTGAATAACGGAACAGAGGACTGACGCAGATCCGTACAACGTATTAGGTTAATATTATTTACAATAAATTGAAAAAAGAGGCCTGATATGGTGCAGACGCACAAGCGTGCAACTATAAACGCGACGGGTTATGGGTACGATTCCCACTCCAGGAAATGCAAATATTAAATAACATTTATTATTATCATTTCTTCGCTCTAGTAACAAGGCAAAGCGCGGCGTTTCGCCACTCAACACGCAATGACTCAATTCGACGGAAAGTGAGAACGGAGTGTCTTAACACTAGGTTCCCTCTGCCTACCCTGCTATGTGCAGGATACAACGTGAAGCTATAAAAATAAATAAAAAATAACGCATATTTTTTCATACTTTTTATTCATAGGCCATTGTGGCGCAGTGGTGCAGCGTCTGATCGTAATGGTTGTGGGTTCGATTCGATTTGAAAGAATGATTATATCTAAAATAATTTAATTTCTCCGTTCTTGTAAGATAAAATACGGTGTTGAGTTTTGCCACTTAACACACAGTGTCTCTAGTTCGGCGTTCAAGGAACGAAGTGTTTTGACTCTAGGTTCTCTCTGATTCAAATCCTACTAGTAGTAGTAGAAAAAAAAATGGCAACTTATTATTTTTTTTCATCGTATTTAAAAAAAAAACATTATTACTCTGGCTGCCCTGCCAGGAATAAAACGTATTCGTAATTATAAGGCTTTTACTAAAATTTTAATTTGACGAGTGACACAAACCTTATTTTTTATTTTTATTATAATTAATCTTTTAAAACCATATGTTTTAATTAATAGAAAAAATAGTGATTTCCATATTTTATCAATTTTAGAAAAACGATAAGAGGCAGTCGGTTAGTTTATTCTGTGCATACGTTTAATAAAAAATGGCGTCATCATAGGTTTATAAGTATGATTTTTTTTATTATAAAAAAAGATATTATTCAAAATTAGGTTTATATAAAAACATACATAACAATAATAACGGAAATCATTAAAAATATTAATTAGTACATAATAGTTATCAAATTTGGCTGTTTGCATTAGAAACATTTGTTTCTTCAAAAGAAAATAACAAAAAGAAGAAAAAAACAAAAAGGCAGGTCAGCAGAACAATGCCTCCTGTGAGGATTGAACTCACGACCCCTGGTTTACGAGACCAGTGCTCTACCACTGAGCTAAAGAGGCGATAAAGGTTGTTGCGAAATTGCGAAATACATTTTTGACATGATTCAAGCTAATGTATTTTTAATAAATCTTACCTTATGTTGTTTCCTGTTGAGTTATCTGTAAAAAAAGATAATTATTGATTTTAAAGATAGGTGTTAAAGTATTTCTTTTATTTCTCATAGAATTGTATTTATATATAATTATTAACTTATTAAATTATATGTCTTATCAGCTTAACGCATTTCGCGCATACGAGAGATAAATGAGTGCGACGACACTCCATTCTCTACTTATCGTTTAATTAAGAAGTATTACATATTTAGTGGGAGATCAAGTGGGCCATATATTTTTTTATGTTTTTGTTAAAAAATATATTTTTTTTAGAAATACTATATAAATAGGATTAACACTGTATATAATATGTTTCTCTCTTATACATGAGAAAAAACAGTGTTAAATAATATAATTAGTTTGTAATATAAAACCTTTATAAGACTAATAGATAATCAAATAAAAACCACCAAAAGTAATGCCCAAACCTGTAATATTGTTTTATTTCAAATAAAATCAAAAGCAAATTTTAAATAAGATACAATGTAAAGAGATAAATAACAGCGTACTTTAAAATATTCTCCTTTAAATACACATAAAAGCAGTGTTTATTTAAATAAATATCTTAAAATATAAGAAGTATAAACAATAATCAAATAAAAGCAAAAAAGATTGCCGAAACCCGGGATCGAACCAGGGACCTTTAGATCTTCAGTCTAACGCTCTCCCAACTGAGCTATTTCGGCCAGTTGGTAACACTTCAAAATAGTGGTATAGATAACAATTATATAGAATATTTTTATCTTTCATGGCACATAACAAAGAGAACCAAGAGAGATTGTAGTGTCTTAACACTCCATTCATCGTTTCTATTTGAATTCGAAACATTGCGTGTTAAGTGGCAGTACTCAACACCGCAATAACATTTTCTAACCATAATTGAATAATATCTTATTATTATTTTTAAATTGAATAACAATTAATGAAATAATCATTATTTCACACAAGTTTAAATCTATTTTCTTTTAAAATGTAATGGCTCCATCTATACCTTTATATATGAACTGTTAAGTCCATATAAGGGTAAACAAATGAAATCTCTTTAAGCTGTAGATGGCGCTTTGACTTGTTTAAACATTTTTAATAAATTAAATTATAAATTTATAACAATACTCTATGTTGTTTGAAAATTGTCTTATAATATTAAATAATTTTCTTTTTTAAGTAAATATGGAATTCAAAGCTTTTGTAGATATATAACTGGTGAACATATTGTAGTGTAGTGAAATTAGTTGCTAATGTCCATAAAGAAATGGTTGTCAATCCCAATCACCCAGGGCTTAAATAAGCATTGGAGAATATAAAAAAAAAACTTTTTTACATCTTACTAGAATTTATATTATTACTAAATGTTTAATTATATAAGCCTATAATAATGTAGTTAGTTGTAATTTAATAAATAAAAGTGACAATTATAAAGATAACTTACTCAATTCTTCAACCTGCACAGCTTTATCCTCGGCAACATGTCCTACATCATCCAATACTACACCACACTTTTTATACAATTTACTACGCATCTGCATTAGCTTTTGAGTTTCTTGAAATTGTTTAATTTCATCCTAAAATAGAAAAGAAATATATTTATTAATCAATAAAATTAATTATGAATTTTTTGAAACTTAGAACTTTTTTTTAAAATACTCATTGAAAATAATTAAATACTATAATAATATGTGTTTAATGTATGTTGTTAAATTACCTTCAGTTCTTTTAATCTTGTATGAGACCTACTCGAAAAACACTGCCTCATATGAGCATCTGACCAACTTCCTGACTTAGGAACTAGTAGTGATGGTACAGAATTTCTACTATTTCCCATACCACTAACTTTTTTTGGCAAATTCTTTTTAATTAAAACAGGAGATTTTGCAGGATCAAGTGATTTTACAGTCTTTTTTGGTTTGGGGCCACGTTTAACCGTTTTAGGCTTCTCAGGTGACACTTCAGGTTCATAATCATTTAGCACTAAAGGGAGTTCTTTATAAATACCGGAATTTAAATAGGACGAGCTGGGTTTCGCGCCATTACGTAAAGAAGGAGAAGTTTCATGTCTAATTACGCTAGAAGTACTTTTTATGTTTGGATTTGTTTTATTAATCACGCGAGGCATCACTCTGTCATAATAGTTTTTACGATCACTCGAATTTCTTCTCATTTCATTTACGAATTTAGTTAAAATAATCAAAAATCTGTTACAATAACAACCGAATTGAACCGTAGCGGGCAACAGCGTGTTATGACAGCAGTTGTCAAAGAAACGTCATAATAGTACACACGACGCTGACGTGAATGTTTTTTTAAACCTTCAGGAACACAGGCAATGACTGATACGAGTTTGAACATAAAATTACAATATATAAATTTTATATAGTAATATTTACATTTTCATAGGGCATGTTCATGAAAATATGTTACTAATTAAAAATTTCAGCAGGCTGTTAATTAGAGATCACATTGTCTTTACTAAGTAAATAATAGTAACCCTGCAAAATACCCCTTTAACAAAAAATATGAAAGTAAATAATATAATAGTTAATTTAATGTGATATTCTTTATATATGTCTCTAAATACCTGGACACCTAAATTTCTTTAAAAGAAATTACTTAAAAGAAATTTAGGTATCAAAAATTAGTCTATTATTCAACCTACAACATATGTAGCTGTACTATGTCTATAAATAAATAAAGCAAATTAAATATTCTTTTCAATAATGTGATAGGTATATTATTTCTCGTATATGTAAAAATTAATATGCTGAACTTAATATTATTTTACTGTGCTATTATTCAGGATTTAATTAATTTCTAAAAAAAAAATATATTTTAAATAAAATAACATCTTTATAAAAATGATTTTTAATTTGACTATAATATGTAACAGCTACATACTTTAAATATTGTTTTATAAAATTGACCTTTACAGTTAACAATCTAATTTTAAATGCATTTCTCTTAAAAATAATTAAGTTTCATTTATTTTCCAATCAATTCATTGTGCTTGGCTTCATATATATTTTTAGCTTCATTTATAAATTCATCACATAAAGCAGTTATTTGTTTATTTACACTGAACACTAAGTCTTCCGATACACCTGTTTGTTTTTTATTCTTCTTAATATAGTCATTTTGGATTTCTTTAACAGCATCTCGGCATTGTATAAATAAAGCCTTGGCATTTTTAGCTAACACTTCTCTATGCTCCTTAGTTACTTTAGGTACTGGCACATACAGAGTTGTTCCATCTTGTTGGGGATTCAAATTAAGGCCTGAGCTATGTATAGCTTTTAAAACATCAGGTATAACTTGTGGAAAGGATGAAAAATTTATAACAAGAGTTTTTGGATTTTTTCTCACTATTTGAGCTAATTCTTGTAGTTCATAATCTTTACCGTCATACTTTATTTGGAGCGTATCTATAGCCCCGGTCGTTGATCTTAGGGTTAAATTCTTGGCAAAGTCATCTTTCATTTTTTCAATAGCATTCTGACATCTACCTTTGAGTTTCTCCACTGGAACTAATTCAGATATCATCGCTGGATTGATATCAACTTTGCTTGCACCTTTACCCTTCTTATCTTTACCTTTGTCTTTACTTTTCGCATAGCTCCTTATATTAGTAAAGTTTGTGCCAATGTAAACAATTTTTTTCTGTTCATAAACGAGGTTAGGTATAATAATTCTTGATTTAACACAGAGAGGAACTATAACTCGGCTTAATAATCTTGTACCCATTTTTAAAATTAATGAATTAACTTACTGTAGCAATGAGAAAAACAAGGTTCATTCATTAAATAATATTCTGTAAAAACTAAAGTAAAAATAAACACAGGCCAATAAAGGTCAAGTTTTGTTGCGTTCGGAATTTAGATTATCTTTAAAATTTTTGATTTCAATGTTATTGTATTTATATAATAAATAAATGTATAAAATTGCTTGAGCAATTTATTTCTTATTTTGTTAATTGAAAAAAGTGTTATTAAAGTGTTATTACTCAGTTCAGTACAGTTCTTTAATTATGGCGCTTCGAACGTATATATGAAAATGTTACTTACTTGCTTGATTTTAAAACGTTCTTGTATTTGTCAGAAAAGTTGACTGTCTAAAGTAGTTCACAGATATCAAATTTGACATGTTATGCTCTTTCTGTAGTTGATATATAATTATAAATAAAAATGTCTGTTTTATTACAGACGGGAAAATGTTTTTTCAGAAAATCATTTAATAATTCATTTTGTAAATATTTATTCATACGAAAAAACTCTGGTAATTTAACGTTTTAATATCCTATAGAGTTATCTAAATGGTCCTTCATAGGTTATGATTGCATTTCAGATGTTCCAAAAAAATTTACTAGTTTTGATGAAATAGTAGCACAAAGAAGAGAAGAAGCTCGACGTAGTATTGTAGTTCAAGTGAATTCAGAATCTTCATTCAATGAACTATATGGATATTGTTCTGAATATGCTTCAATTAATGGAATACATCATTATAAAAATTCTGGTGGAGGGGTATATATATTTTCAATAAAATTAAATAGAGATTAGTATAAAGAAAATGCTAATAATTTATATAATAAATATTTTATTGCAGCATTTTATGCTAATTGAATTTAGCAGTGAGGAGGAAGTAAACAGTGTCCTACAATCATGTGGCTCTCATCACAAAGACTTGGATGTAATGGCTGTGAAGTCACCGTTCCTATGGTTTAGGGCCTCTTCAGGCAAAAAACAGAAATTTGAAGAGCATAAAAGTCTTACTATTAAAAATGGAAATGATGATATGGATGAAGATTTGTTGTTTGAAGATCTACTGAAGTGTGAAACTGTGTCAGATCAGATACAAATGTTGTATGAAAGGACAGCATTGAATGACTTGGGTGTGAGATTGAGGTATATGGTAGCTAGACAGGTAAATATTGTATTTTTATAATGTTTATTAATGTATTAAATCTATGAGAGTGTGTATAAAAAAGTAAAATTTAGTCTTTTTTTATATCGAGTGAGCATATTCACTTTTAATAATGTACAAGGAATACCAAGATATTGGAGTTTTATATTATTTTTCTATTTGTAAGATTGCACAATTATCTCAGCCTGCATAAGTAAAAAAATTTATAGATCCAATAAAATTTGAATATAGAAGGATTGAAAAGTCCAAACCCTCTAATGATATAATCTTTGCCTAACCCAATATTACAATATAAAGAAGGACACAACATTAATGCGTGCAGTGCAAATAGAAATTCTTAAATTATTATGTATATTATAATAAATAAATGCAAAATTATATATTCATATCTTAATTTATCTATATATGTATTCTATAATACTAAAGGGTGTCCCAAAATTAACGCAACATTTGACTTTGCCGCCATTTGCTATTATATTCATTATTCATTCGCTATTAAAAGACTAAAATGGCATTTTCTATTTAATTCAAATCTTGCGTTAATTTTGGGACACCCTTTATTATTATCCCAAGAATATGCATGACACTACAAAATATTAAACTAAAGATTATTTAATTTTCAGTTGGAAATAGTATTCAAAAGTTTATATGCAAATATTAAAGTCCAACCATTTGGTTCCTCTGTAAATGGTTTCGGCAGAATGGGCTGCGATCTAGACTTAGTGCTGACTAATACTTTAACAGATGATATGGTGAGTTTAGTTAGTAATTTTAAAGTAAAATAGAATAATTTTTATTGCATACAACATAAAAAAATAATACACACAAATTCTTTTTATAACATTATTAGATTATTAATTAGATTTTCTTTTACCTTTTACAACGTATCCCGCATTATTAGCGGTAGCAGATGTTGGTAAGACACTCATTCTCTTTTAATTATCCTTGCTCCCCATTTTCTGCCAAATTATGGCATTGTGTAAGTGACGGAACATAACGCCGCGCTTTGCCTTAGAGTTAGATAAACCCAGGAAATGAAAAATTCCATTTCTTGGGAGTTGAAAACTAACCCACAATGTCGTGTTTTTTACAGTTGCATCGCCAGCCTCTGCGCGCTTTTGCACAAAAATGCTTCATTCACCAGAGCGGGATTCTGCAAGACATTGCACGTGGAGGCGCAGGCAAAGAGTTCCGCCACCTTTAAGAAGAAATGTCTCAAGTTGGCCGAATGGAGCGTCTTTAACAATAGGTTCTTTCATTCAGATTTCGTTTTCTGTAAGAAAAAAGGGAAGCCAAAAAACCGTTTTACATAATATGGTTTTACATCTTAATTTTGCCATTACATCATAATTGTTTCTGCTATTATAGATTACATCATATATTTATTACATCATAATGTCTTTGAATTTTCGAAGGAAAGTGGTGAAGGAAGTAAGCTTTGACTTTTATAGCTAAAGTAGTAAAAGCTTTAAATAAATTTGTTTATGCAAAAATAAAATACATTGTCTTATATAATTTATTATGCATGTTCCATAATGCAGGATAGGCAGTGAGAATCTAGTGTCAAGGCACTTTTTCAACAACACTTTCCATCCATTTTTATACCAGGTTTTCTCTGCTTCATTTTTTTTTAACCGGCTTCAAAAAAGGGGGAGATTATCAATTCAACAGTTTTTTTATGTGTATTATATTATACAGCATGATTTTTTACTGCCTACCCTGCTATATACGGGATACAGCGTGAAGCGAAATAAAAAAAATATTTTTATTGCGTGAAATAAGTTTGATGATTCTTCTTTCATACGATAGCTAATGATCCCGATGTGACATTCAAATATAATTAAGAACTGACGAGTAGTAATTGATTTTTTCATAATAACTTAGTAGTAAGTAGTACTTTAGTAATTTTTAGTGCATTTTCTTTAAAGATCGGTTTTCATTTTTTGTTAAAATTTTAACTATTATTTCTTACACTTCCAGACATCACATAACCATCGTTTAGTCTACCATGAGAAGAAATGTGAAGGTGGTAGAACACCATGGCAGAGGCATATGGAGTTAGTTGGTGGGCTATTAGAATTGAGAGTGCCTGGAGCCACCCGGGTACAGAGGATATTGAACGCTAGGGTGCCCATTGTAAAGTATTCTCATGAACTCGCCGATTTGGATTGTGATCTGTGTTATAATAATACGTAAGCTTACTATATATTTTTTTGTTTATAATTAGTTTTTTGAACGTTTAGAATTAATACCTCTATAAGGATCGCGAGAGTCGAACTTATGGATGGATTATTCGCGTTTACAGTCAAATTATGTCTTCCAGTATCACAATAGTCTCGATGATATCTTATTAGTTGTATAAAATGAGTATAATTAAATATATCGCAGTATATATTAAGAGGTTAGAAATTTGAGGCCTTAACTATAGTATATAGTTCAGACATCCACATGTCAGTATTTCTCTGCCAGTTCGGATTTGACGCATTTAGAGGTTTGTCGCGGCGCAAGGGCACAAGCGTGTGACTGTAATCGCGACAGGTTGTCAAAGTCTAATAATTTTATTCGAAATACAATGTTACAAGCTTCATTTTTTGAACGTCAAATAATTTACCACCGGTTCATTAAATTTAATGCCTCAGACCTGAGAAGAACCGGCGCAAGAAACTCAGCGGGACTTTTTTTGTTTTAGTTTGTTTCGGGTTCGATTCCCACTGTAGGAAATGAAAATATTAAATAATATTTCGTATTTCCATTTCCTTGCTCTGGTAACAAGGCAAAGCGCGGGTTAAGTTCCGCGATTCAGTACGCAATGCCTCAATTTGGCAGAAAGTAGGGAACGGAAATGTTAAAAGAAAATGGAGTGTCTTAACACTAGATTCTCGGGTACCTCTGCCTATCGTGCTTATGTGGGGGATACAGCGTGAAGCTATAAAAAAGGAAGGAAATAAAATGTATGTATATCCGTCGATTTTAACGGTTTCAACACAACCCAGTTCAGGCGTCCACATGTCAGCCCTGCTGTGGCAGCTGGGAGCCCTGGACCCGCGCGTGCGTCCGCTGACGTTGGCGGTGCGGCGCTGGGCGAGCACGGCGGGGCTCACCAACACGCACCCGGGCCGCTGGGTCACCAACTTCCCGCTCACGCTGCTCGTGCTGTTCTTCCTGCAGCAGCGGAACGTGGGGGTGCTACCCTCCGTCAAATATTTGGTTGGGAGTGCTGGTGAGTTAGCGATTACAATTTTTATATTAAAAATAATATACAGTAGAACGTCTATTATATTATCACGGATAATCGAAAACCCCGGATAATCGAATTATAACATTTTATTGACTTAATTGTTTCTATAAAATGAATCGGTTAGTCCGATTCATCAGTCAGTTATCAGAACCTCATGACACCGCACGCCGTGTTTTTCTATCCAGTACTTTACTTATTATTTGTCAATACATTTTGGTGCTAAAAAAATATTTTGTTAGTGAATTCATTAATAATTATACGACTTAGGAAATAACTGTTCGCCCCAGTCTATTTGAAAAATTACTAATGATATTATTAATAATAAAATAATTGTAATTTTATTAATTGTTGAATTGGAAAAAAAGAGTGGAAATGTTGCTGTCTATAAAATTTTTGGTTGGAAACACTACTGAATTTGATTTTTTTTTATAATTGCCTCAAATCACAATGAACAATATATGATATATTTTACTAACATCCTTTGAATTATAAACTTGTGTACCTTTTATTGGCGTCTACAGGATTATTATTTTTTGAATATTGTAATTATTTTGCTTTTTCTCAATAAAAAGGTGGGCAGAAAGGACCTAGTATTAAGTCACTTACATCTCTATTAATTTTTACAAGAATGAAGAAATGTTAATGATAGAAATATAATTTGTAACTCTATTTAATTTCTAACTTTCTTAAGTTCAGTAAAGATTTTTTAATATTATTATTTATTATAATTTATTTTCCCAGGAAAAGAAGACATAAGAGTGACAGAAGAGAATCTCAACTGCACATTCCTACGCGACCTCAACAAACTACCGACAGACAAATATGGACAAAACAAACATGACTTACAGACATTACTGTTCCAGTTCTTTGAGTTTTACTCCCAATTCGACTTCTCAGATAAGGCTATATCTATAAACGAAGCGAGGTCGATACGAAAACCTAATTCTTTACCTCTTTATATAGTCAATCCTTTGGAACAAGCGCTAAATGTCAGTCGAAATGTCAGTTACGAAGAATGTGAACGATTGAAATTGGAAGTTAGAAACGCTGCCTGGCATTTAGAAGGGTGCTTGGAGAATAAAAAAAGCGACGATTGGGGCATACTAGGCCTCATAGAAAAACCTTGTTGATGTCTACACGAGGCTTGAAAAAATTGCTAAAAGTTGGCAATTCCATAGATTGATATCGGTCAGAGGATCTGTTCAAGGGAGATGAACCAGAAACATTGGAGAAGGCTAAATCAAAAGTGATAAGGAAGTGGAGAGGTAATGTGAGAAGGAAATGAGTGAGATGGAGAAAACCAAGAAGAAAATAGAGGAAGTTTAAATTTAAGAACAATGATCAAACTGCGAAGGTGATGTTTTCGGATACGGCGGAATAAACTGGTTTGAGGTTTGGCGAGGTTTTGGACTGTTAGATAGATTTGGATCAAAGAGTGAATGTGTGATTGATATTTCCTAAATTTTCATATATTTCATTTTTTTTTTTTTTTTCTTGAAAAGAGTTTATATATTTCTAAAATTATACATAGCTTTGGGTTGTATCCCGCATATAGCAGGAAACCTAGTGTTAAAGACACTCCGTTCCCCACTCTCTCCACCGAATTGAGGCAATGTGTATTGATGGCTGGAAGAAAACAACACCCTGCTTTTGCCTTGTTACCAAACCCCGGTAAAAATTCCATTTCCTGAAGTGGGAGATCAAACCCACAACCTGTTGCGTTTACAGTCACGCTTGTGCTCTGTGTACCACGGAGGCGTACAAAAAATGTTATTAAAATAATTGTATAATGTATATATTTTCAGCTTGAAACTTTTTCTCACATAGGGTAGGCAGATAACCTAGTGTCAAGACACTCCATTTCGAAATTCCCGAATTCGCGAATTTGACATAAAGCGTATTGAGTGTCGAAATTCAATATTTGATCTTACTATATTTAAAATAATTTAAACAATTTGTATTTAAAATAATTTAAATACAGTCATTCTCTTGAGTGGAAATTAAAGTGACAACCACCGCGTTTGCGTGAGACTCTTTGCCACTGCGACACAATGACAATGAAGCTATGTATTACATACATACATTATATGATCATATGTTATTTTGTTTAAAAAGTGTGAAAGGATAGTAAAAAAAACAAATTGTTTGTAAAAACATTGTTTATTTGTAAATAAAATTTATATTAAAATTTACATTTTATCCTTATAATAAATGATATTTTTTCAGCTGTGTTAAGTGGCGGAACTCAACGCCGCGGTTTGTATAGCCAGTGATTTTTATAGAATGTTAAATTGATTTAATATGAACATTAAGGTCATCCCCAATTGAGATTCGAACATGGAATATCTGTACTTCCCTTCTTTCTCAAAATGTCCACAAATATTTCTATTTTAGGATTAACTTCACCTTCTACTTTTTCATTGTTTATTAACTTTTTAAATACAATCAAATTATAGTTACATAGTTCTTCAATACTATTTTTATATTCATCTTTCAAAACAATATAGTGCACGTATTGACACAAGTCATTCTCTTTATCTAATAATTCTTTAATTCTATTGGCGCAGACATGAGTCCAAACACTTTCTTCCAAATATACGTTATATTTTTCATTTTGATCGAAAACTCGAGTCTGAAAAGAAAAAAAAAAAATTTTAAACGTATAAAAATTTGAACGCAGCGGGATTCGAACCCGCGCCTATTGGAAACCGTTCAAGCGCTCTGACCACTAGAACTAGAACGCATGGCTTAGTGCTTATATATGTAGCTCAGTTAGTTCAAATTTTTATGCCTTTTCTAAATATATTTTTCGTTTCCTTTACACTTTAAAACTTAAAAAATGAAAAAAAAAATGTTTTATATTAAATATATACGTTATACGTGCTCAGTTTCAATTTTGGTGGTAATCACGGTGGTCGTGGGATAGATTCTCACTTGAGGGAATATTTGTATTTAAATTATTTTTATTATTATTATTATTATAGCGAAAAAGAACTTGCGGAGTTAAGCGTTATCGATAATATATTTAAAATAGGTCACGTCCCAATACAAAAATTTCTCTGCCTAAACAGTATATTCTAGAAGATGTAATAACAGAAAACAACAGTGGCAGCTTCACGCTTCATTCCCATAGCAGCCGAATTTGATACATTGACAAGGGACAAAGCTAATTGATATATTTAATTTCACTAAATCTCCACATTCATTCTAATTATGACTTATATTAATATATAAATAATATATGACTTCAAAACATGACTTACCTCATCCCCAGCGTTCTCAGAGAGACACACTTGCGCTCTAAAGTCCAATAACGCGAGGACTGCTAATATCGCGACGTAAGCATCATGGGAACCTGGACTGCGGGAACCTTGGGGAACCTGGCCACGGGTGGCATCGATAATGGGGACTTGACTCACAACCTGTGAGCAAACGGAACGAACGAAGTAGGTTCTTGCCGCAGTTGGTATGACACTCGACGGCAGTTTCTTAGCAGCTGTTAGACGTAGTGATTCTTGTTCGTCCTCCAGTGCTACTGTCATTGCGGCGAATAATGTCGCTTTTAGCTCGACTAAAATGTAATATTAAATAAATCTGAGTTACATGTTATATAATATCTAGGTATTCTTCAGTTTCACGCATGTTCCCGAATTAGTAGTCAGAGAAATTCTAGTGTCGAGTCACTATGTATTTTTTTTTTTTTATATACGTCTTTTCGAAAATTACGCGGACGGAGGAGCATGAAACTTGGCACACTTACAGGTTATATAGAGAAGGAGTGCAGAATAACAGTATCTTTCTAAATAATACATAAAAAATATATTAAATTATTAAAATAAATGTTACACACATGATTTGACATCCATGTTTATATAAAGTGACATGTTGGTACATTATATATTATACGTTGCTAGGACGCGTTATTAACGCGTCAACGGGGCCACTAGTTTTGTTAATTCTAAAATATATATACTTTATGATATATAAGAAATAAAAAAAGATACTTACATTTCTCCTCTGCACTTAAACTACTCGTTTTGATATCCATAACCCTATAAAAATAATTACTCAAGAACTCAACAGCCACGCTCCTAGTGTCATCACTGTTATCAGGCAAAACACATTTAAAGATAACTTTAGAAATTTTCATAATGTCCTCAATTTTCATATTATTCTCATTCAATTTCCCATTAACAAAATCACACAAACTCTTCAAATATATATGCACTAAATTATCATGTTCATTTTCAACGCAATCGATGAGTTTCATCAAAATCTGTTCATCCGTTGCATTAGATATCCCCGTCTTAGCTTCCACCAAAGCTTTTTGACTATTTTCCTCTAAAACTAAAAGTTTCAGTGCTTTCTGAGCACATTCCAAATATTTACACTTTAGTACACCGCACATTATTTCTTTATATTTCTCATCATTTTTGACTATTTCCTTTTTGGATATTTCATATAAATGTTCTTGGAATACATTTTCTATTTCTATTTCATTGTGTACTACCAACAAGTAGTTTAAAGCTGATAAAATAATTTCATAGCTTTCGTGTAAAAGACATTTATATATAAAACTTTGTTTATTTGTTTGTCTGTACGTTTGTATTATTAGTGAGAGGTATACAGCATTAGCTTGACATAGCTCTTTGCCCGGATTTACTTGATTTTTGGTGTCATTTAATATTAAATTGTCGAGATGTTTTTGTATGTCTAACATAAAGTCATCTGTTATTAATGATTTGTATCTGGAAATGTGAAATACAGATAAAATTTTAGTGATCCGTTATTCCATTCTCTATTTTTTTTTAACTTCTACTGTATCCCGCACATAGCAGGGTAGGCAGAGGGAACCTGAGAACCTAATTCTCTTTTAATTAAGCTTTATTTTGTTCCCCACTTTCCGCCGAATTGAAGCGTTGCGTGCTGAGTGGCAAAACTCAACGTCGCGCTTTGCCTTGTTACCAAACCCAGAAAATAAAAAAACCGATTTCCACTCTAGAGTTCGAGAAAATCCATTTAGAGTGGAAATCGAACCCACGACCTGTCGCGTTTACAGTCGCACGCTTGTGTCTCTGCGCCACGACAGGCGTTTCGGCGGAAAGTGGGGAACGGAGTGTCTTAACACTAGGTTCCCTCTGCCCACCCTGCTATATGCGGGATACAGCGTGAGGCTATGTATGTATATTTGTAACAATACTATAAATAATAATACCTCCATATAATTAAATTAATCATTTTTATATATTCATCTATTATGACATAGCATCTAGTGTTCGGACTCTCCTCTAAAATCCAAACAGACTCAGTGATTAGTGACGCAATATTCTTTTGAGCTTCTTCATCTATGATTATATTGTTTGGTTTTGCATCTAATAATTTATATAGCTGAAAAAAAATTGTTAGGTTAGTGCGAGTTCGATTAAGACCGACATATATTCAGCTTCACGCTGTATCCCGCATATAGCGGGTTAGGCATTTTCCGCCGAATGGAGGCATTGTACGTGCTGAGTGGCGGAACACAACACCGCGCTTTGCCTTGTTACCAGAGCGAGGAAATGAGAATATGAAAAATCAATTAACATAAATATTTAATATTTTCTTTCCTTGAAATGGGAGTCGAACCCATAACTTGCCGCATTTACAGTCGTACACTTGTGCCACTGTGTCACTGGTCTCTTTTTACATATACAGAATAACAATTTTAAAACTAACCTGTAATAAAACTCCATGACAGTAGTTCCTCTTAATATTTCTATCGCCTATAGTTTGAACATACTTTCTATATATGTGAAATGTATCTAAAAACAATAGCATATTAAATTATTACTAGTATTTCATTGACGCGTTAACAACGCATTGTCTTTAATAATAGTATATGTCTTCATATAAACATGGATCTCAAACCATGGTAGTGTGTAACATTTATTTTTTATTAATTTAATATACTTTTTATGCATTATTTTTAAATAATTATTAGAAAAATATTCTCTATATAAACTATAAGTGTGCCAGAATTTCATGCACTTCCGGCAGCATAATTTTTCGTAAAGGGATACAAGGTTTTTGTTTCACGTATTTATATATATATATATATATATATATATATATATATATACTTTATATATATATATATATATTATATATATATATATATAAATATATATATATATATATATATATACTGCCATATATATATATATATATATATATATATATATATTGTTTATATAGTTCCACATATCATGGGCGAACTACACACAAATTTTGAAAAAACTTTCTTTCATATTTTGTTATAACTACATTTATTTTTGGTTAAGTTAATTTTTATTTTGTTATGAGCAATGAAACACAATAAAATACAAACCCTAGCGGCGGCAGTATGGCCGGCAGCGCGGCGGCCGACAGCGCGCGCGCTCGCAACACGCCCACGCGCGCGCACGCGCACACAACGCGCGCGAACGCGGACAACTACATACATAAAACAGGGAGTCAGAGAGAACATAGTGTTAAGACACTCCGTTCTTTATGTGCCAACCAAAATAGAAATATTGCGCGTTGAGTTATGGAACTCAGTGCCACTCTTTGTTTTATCAGAGCAAAGACATGAAAGTATAATGTGAATATAATTTTTTTTCCTAAGTGAGAATCGAACCTACAATTAATCGTATTTAGAAATAGCTCCGTTACATTGCGCCACGCTAGCTTCATAAAATTTAAATAAAAATAAAATAAAATGTAATTATACATACATACACAGCTTCACGCGGTATCCCGCATATAGCAGGGTAGACAGAGGGACCCTAGTGTTAAGACACTCCGTTCCCCACTTTCCGCCGAATTGAGGCATTGCATGCTCAGTGACGAAACTGAACGCCGCGCTTTGCCTTGTTACCAAACCCAGGAAATGAAAATACTAAACTTTTACATTTCCTGGAGTGGGAATCGAACCCACAAGCTGTTGTGTTTACAGTCGCACACTTGTGCGTCTGCGCCACGACAGGCGTCTCATACAACAATACCATAAATAATAATACCTCCATATAATTAAATTATTCATTTTTATATATTCATCTAATATGACATAGCATTTAGTGTCCGGACTCTCCTCTAAAATCAGGCCGAAATCTTTTAATAAGTTATAAAGAAATAAACATTAATTTCTCTGTAACTACTATTCTATGCGAAGAAAATGTAAAGATGCATAAAAAAAAAGTCTCAAGATGGAGTAAAATATTAACTAACCTTCAAATTAGATACAGTTCCTTCCAAAGAGGAAGGATATAGCCTCGCTAACAACAATAGTATGGGATACAAAGCCGGCCTCAGTTCTTGTTCTTCACTGTCGCTTACTTCTTTTAATTTATCCTGGAAATTAATAAAAATATTAAGAAAGAAAAAATTAATCTAGAGTCAAAAAACCTAATTTTACACTTTCTGTTTGAAATCAAAATATTGCGTGTTGAGGGACGGAACTCAACGCCGCGCTTTTATCTTACCAGATCGAAGACATGACAATCATTCAAATATAATAAACACCGTGGGAATCGAACCGACAGGCTATCTTATTTACAGTTAAACTGCCACTGCACTACAGTGGCCTCTATCTTATTAGGAGAGATAAAAGATATTCTTAGTAATATAAGTAAATTTTTAATGTTATAACAAGGTACATAAATAGTTGTTATTTTCGATTGAGATATTTTATTACTATGTATTTTTATAGTTATTTATGTAAGCTTGCATGTAATTTATAGATTGTAAATTTTTAAGTAAGTTTATTATATTAAGAAAATATTAATATCATTTGTACGCCAACCTATCTATATCTCTGCACATTATTTTCTTTTCCATGGTAGGGTTTGCCTGGAAGAGATCACCTGTGGTGATAAGGCCGCCTTTACACCAAAATTTTACTTACTTCTTTTGTTTTTCTTTTTGTTTTTGTTATAATTGTTGTTGGTGTAATAAAGAATAAAATAAATAAATAAATAAATGCTTTCGAAGGGTATAAAAATCGTTATAAACATAAATTTAGGGTATTATTATTAAAACTGACTGCATTTATCAGTTCAATTGCCTCTTAGGGGAACGAATAAATATATTTATAAATTAAATATAAACATTTATATTACATGCTCTGGTAAGACAAAGCTCAGTTTTAAAAATCTTAATTTCAGGCTTAAAGTGTAAGATGGAGTGTCTTGACACTAGATCATTCTCTAAAACTACCCTGCTATGCGAAAAACGTAAACTGTACTTACAAGCATAAAGTCATACAACTGTGGGTATTTCAAAAGAATATCCTCCAGTCATGCGGTTACAGTACACATAGATTTTCAGAGTCTTTATTTTTGAACACCGAATATCTTCACCATTAAAGCACTGAACAATAAGGTATTGAATTACGCTCCTAAAAAACCAAGAATATTATTATTATTATATATATTAATACGGAAAGGAAAGGAAGGAAATCTTTGGATCCTTTTCATGAAAACGCCCTCCTCCACAAATTAATTAATTAAGCCAACATAAAAGAAGAACAGAAAAGAGAAAGAACAGAGAAAGTGTTCGAAATGGTGGGTTTCCAAAAAATGTAATCAACCAAATACTAAATAAAATATACGCTATTAATCCTGCTAAAATAGTTTAATTTAAGACAAGCACTCACCACCACGCTCGGATCTTCGAACCCCTACTGCGGCCGTCCTCACCAACATGCACGCCGACCGCGTCGTCCAGGTGAGTGTTCCTGTAGAGCGCGCGCAACACGTTCAGACAGTGACACCGTTGTGAGGGATCGCGCCAGTAGCGAGAGGTGAAGGAGCTTTTTTTACAAATCTCAAAAAGATTTAGAATTTGGCTTTTATTTAGGTTCTGTTATTATGATGCCTGAAATTGAATAAAGGATTTTGATGTTGAATTTAAATATATACCCTGCCTTCGTGCATGGGTTCTCATTCAATTTTCCATTCCATATAAGTCTTCCTATATATCTCAGCTGAAAAATAGTCGTAACGGAATTTAAAAGGCACTGTTTTGAAGGGGATAGATTCAGCTCCACTTTCCTTTTTTTTTTTTGCAAATTTACGGATATTTTTGTAGTCCCCCATGCGTGATTTTGAAGGAGGCAATTTTTTTTTTGCATGATTTTTAAGGTTAGCAAATGCATTGGTTGTCGTTAAAAAAATTCGGGAGATTTTATCTTAATATTGAATATTTCTCGCCGTTTTTGGAGATACGCCACTTAGTAAAATATTCAATTTTCGTCCAAAATTTGAATATTTTTATGAAAAAAATTGACGATATTTTTAAAAAATGAAAATGCAGCGTTGATGTCCTCAAAGCCGCCCATTCTGGATTCCCGCGTGAATTCGGTTATCGCGCGACATGGTAAGGAGTAGCCTAGTCTTTCCCCAAGGTCTAGACCATTTGTCAAAATTGGTGAAGTGCTTTAGGGTGTGAAATTTGTAAACAGTTGAACACAATCTACATGATTTTATGTTTGACAAGGAACTTCCATAACAAACTTTCATCCCCATTTCAACCCTTCTACCATTTTTTTCGCGATAAAAAGCAGCCTGAGGTATCCAGATTTTTTTTTCGTGCTTAGTTTTAATACTGCTTGGGCACCCTGAATTTCCTCTCAATACCAAAATTTGTCTGTGTGGTTGAAGTGGGCAAAAATAGACACAGATGAGTTTTTGCATTTATAATATTAAGTAATGATTTATTTTTATTTCCTCGCGTCGAAGACGAAACACGTCGTTGGGTTCTGCCAAACACGCAATCTTACAGAAAAGGAACCAGACGTCTTAGCTTCTTTATTCTCTTGCTATAACCGTGAAGCTGAAAAAATAGTGTATTCTGAAACCTGTATCATAAAGGGCAGGCTCACCTGCCGTCGCACACACACAACTTACTCTCTCCACTTCTAGTCGCCATTAGGTTCTGCACAAAGTAACCTGTTCAGTTCCGGTTGAGGGGCACGCTATGACTAAATTTAAAAGAATAGAATAGATTATTCTTATAACATACAAAATATATTAATCTCAGCCAAAGACAAAGAAAAAGAAGATCTTATTATATTAAGAATCTACAGACAACTCAGAAAATCATTTTAAACACGGATTTTTTTTTTGCACAGGCAGATTCTGAACCCGCGTCTTGACTTCTGATGAACTGTTTTCAATAGTTTATATATTTATTAAGAAATATTAAACGTTATGCGCTTTTTTTATATCATCACACATCAATTTACAAAACTTTTCAAAGGATTTTTTAATAGTTTTAAAGTATTAATCAAATGAATTAGCAATACGAGGCTTAGAAACGTATAGGCCTCTTAGATTCCGAACCCACGCCTCTTGGAAACCGTATAAAATAAGTTTTAACTAGCGCTGCAGAATGCTGACGCCTGATGTAGAATTCATAGCGCCGTGATCAGAGGCGAGGACGGTTTCAAGAGGCACAATTGAGTCCCGCGTTCTCCCATTCTTTATACGTTTTCTAAATATATATTTCCACCTATTTAGAAGCCAGTTAAAATATACTATATTTTTCATATAAATAACTTACCAAGTCAATAATCTGCAAACCAACATAAACTTGTTCAAACGCGCCCTATGCGTTTAGTTTTCCCCCAGTTAATTGTATAGCTTTGCTCACCGTTTAGAGAGGGTGGTAGCTGGTTCAAATACGTCGGTGGCTAACACTTGACCCACTATTGTACTTACTAGTATTAACGATACCCGTGAAAAACACCAGTCTTAAATTATTATAATTTTATATATATCTTGCTACTCACGCAGAGGCACAAGCGCGTGGGACTGTAAACGCGCGATAGGTTGAGAGAGTTCGAGTCCTGCTCCGGGAAATGTGTGTAAAAATTCAGTATTTTCATTTCCTGGTTTTGGTAACTCAATTCGGCGCAAAGTGGGGAACGGAGTGTCTAAACACGTCGGTTCTCAGGTCCCCTCTGCCTACCCTGCTATATACGGAATACAGCGTGAAGCTAGCTATAAAAAAATATATTTTTTTTAATTTTTATCCTAGGTATGTGATTAACACTTTAAAATGTTAAAAATATTACAATTTATATATAATTTTTCCAAAACTTGCTTTACCAGGCGTGAATAAATTAACAAATCGACTTGTATGTACAATTTTTTAAATATTGACAGACTGTAGGATTTGTTATATGTATGGTAAATGACTAAATTAATAAATTTGAAGCCAATCAAATAAACATTTTTCCTTCATTTTTACGCTTCACGCTGTATCCCGCACATGTGCGGGGACTCTGGTTCCCTCTGCATATCCTACTATAGTAGGATATGCAGAGGGAACCAGAGAACCTAGTGTTAAGACACTCCGTTCTCTTAACATTTCTGTTCCCCACTTTCCGCAGAATTGAGGCGTTGCGTGGTGAGTGACGGAACTCAACACCGCGCTTTGTCTTACGAGAGCGCGAATATTAAAATAATTTAAATTGCAATGATTATAATTCGTCCAAGTGAGAATCAAACCCATAACTGTCCCAATACACCAAGATAGCCTCCGTCTATATAAATATATTATATCATTATTAATTACCTCTTTAACAGATCTCCAAGCACAAAGCAAAACCATTTGAGCGGTTACTTCTTTGCCATCTTCTAGAATAATATTACTGAAAAAACACAAAATGCATTAAACAGTAAAATTATTACGAATACCTCAAAAACTACTCGTCAGATTTCAAAGTAAATTTTATATGGAGACCGTATCTCACAACCTCAACGCAAGTGTTTTCATTCAAATTACACATAAAAATAAAAATAATATTCAATTCTGAAACACTATTCCTCCCCCTGTCGGCAGTACTTTTTTCTCAGGCGCGGCGCCGTTGAGAACACTACTGGCGCACACACACAGCAATGCATTCATCTATTATCTCACGCAGAATCGAACCCCACGGACCCTCTTCGGGTGAAGCCACTGGAACACCATACATATGGGCATATTAAAGTGGAAAGCAGCAGATTTTACAATAAGATCCCAGAAAACGTCCAGTGAGATCTTCATTTACAATTTAAAAAAAAAAATTGTAAAAAGATTTGTGTGTTAAAGGTTATTACCTTAATTAGTGAGCCTGGTAAAATGATAACACGCCTGGGAATGAAATGCTCGTCTGTTTTGTAAAGGTATTTCATTGCCACACAAACAACAACAAACCATTGTCGAATATAAAAAAAAAAAAATAGTCCCTGGCTACTTTTTTGCGCCGGTTCTTCTCAGGTCTGAGGCATTAAATTTAGTGAACTGGTGGTAAATTATTTGGATGTTCCAAAAATGAAGCTTGTAACTTCTTATATTTTAAATAAAATTATTTGGATTCCTTGACTTTGCAGAGTGCCTTGACACTAGGTTCTCTCAGCCTATTTAGATTAATGCGTGATGCTAATAAATAATTAAGATCAAATAAAAGGCATTGAAAATTATAATTATTACGAATAGCTCAAAAACTTAGATCTTAGCGAAATATAAAACCACATCCGAAGCACTATTTATCTTATAAAAAAAGAATCATCTAAATTGGTTTATCTTGTAAAAAGTCTTGCGGTAACATAAAAGAATACAGTCGAATTGATAATTTCCTTGTTTTGAAGTCGGTGAAAAACTTAGTGTGAGATATAGTTATAATAAGATAAGAATTAGATAATTAATGCCTGTCGTGGCGCAGAGGCACAAGCGTGCGATTGTAAACGCGACAGGTTGTGGGTTCGATTCTCACTCCAGGAAATAGAATTTTTCATTTCCTGTGTTTGGTAACAAGGCAAGGCAAAGGCAAAGGCGTTAAGTTCCACCACTCAGCCCGCAATGCCTCAATTCAGCGGAGAGTGGGGAACGGAGTGTCTTAACACTAGGTTCCCTCTGCCTACTTTGCTTTGTGCGAGATATAGCGTGAAGCTAGAAAAAATACTTACTCAGAAACAAGACTTCCATCCAAACATCTAGCAATGCAGTGTAGAATTCCATACATCGGCGCGTTTCTTGCACCATACACTATGCTTTTCTTGCACAAGCACACTTGCTGTTTCAATTCTTGCAGTAAAGTGTTAATTAAAGTGAATTTCACTATATTTGGATTTGAACTGAAAAAAGAAAAAAATTGTTAGTAAGAATTCAGATTAATTTAATAGGTTAAAGTGTTAATCACTTAAGAAACTAAAATCATTTTAGAAAATTTGAAAGCAGCGGGACTCGAACCTGCGCCGTTTGGAAACCGCCCAAGGTACAGTCCACAGAGATGCTAGCAACATAAATAAGTTGTAACAAGCCAAACGACGACGCAAGCGGAGAACGTATGGCGCTGTGGTCAGAGTGCGAGGACGGGACACGGGACAAGAGGTGTTGGATCGAGTCCCGCTGGGTTCTAATTTTTATGCGTTTTCTAAATGTTTTTCGTCTATGTGATTAACACTTTAAAACTTCAAATATAAAATCATTTTTAAAAAAAAATTAAAAATCCAGTATCTATTGAAATACAGTATTGACTATTTGTTTTTTTTTTTCGTATTATGTAGAAAGAACCCAGTGTGTCAGATAATGACAGATGTAGTGAACATCTGTCATTATCTGTAAATATTATTACATACTAAACTAAATTAATTATAATTTTATATTATTTTCATTTCTTCCATACAAAACGCAATGTCTTGAGTTTCACCGAGAAGAGGAAAACGCAGTGTCTCGACACCAGGTTCTCTTTCTAACCTGCTTAAAAAATAAAATAAAAAGATACTTACCTATCTCCATCACAGATAATGTATTCAGGCAATTTATTAGTAAGCAGTTTCAATTTATATAAGGCCGTGACACAATCTGTGGGTTTCACTAGCGACGCTTCCAATATTATATCTTTTAACTGCAAGCTAGTTTTATAATTTTTATTCTGAAAATTATATAAAGTGGGGAACGGAGTGTCTTAACACTAGATTCTCAAGTTCCTTCTGCCTACCCTGCTATATGCGGGATACAGCGTGGAGTTAAATATATATCCCTTGTAAGTTTTCAAGACATTATGCATCATTAATATTGTTATAGATAACAAAATTAAATATTATGAAAAGAAAAAAAAAATATATTTTTTTATTTACAGCCTCATGCTTCCCTCTATAGCAGCGTCGGTAAAGAAAAGCTAATATCAAGATATTCCGTCCCCCAGTGGCGAGTAATTATTTAATTATTTATTGTGAGACTTTAATGCCAAATATTTTCCTGGTGATCTTTGTTTTTGGCTCTCACAGCTTCTTCACTAGCGAGCTTTTTTTTTTGAAATCTCATACTTGGGTACATATTAAATAATATTTAGTATATACATTTCCTTGCTCTAATAACAAAGCAAAGCGCAGCGTTGAGTTCCGCTACTAAACACGCAATGCCTCAATTCAGTGGAAAGTGGGGAACGGAAATCTTAAGAGAACGGAGTGTCTTAACACTAGGTTTTCTGGTTCCTTCTGCCTACCCCGCTATGTGCGAGATACAGCGTGAAGATAAAAAGATATTAATAATATAAAAACAAACCTTAAACAAATCAGCTGGATATTTTTCTAATAGTTGTAACGCTAATGCCTTATTAATTTCGTAGCTATCTCCCAATAAGTATAAAAGTGTTTCAATTTCTGATACTTTCTCATACCTAAAATATTTGCACATAGAATATAAAACTAAAAGATATAAAAAAAAATAACAATTGGAACGATAAGACGTGAATAAGTTGATAAATCGAAACTCAAACTTTTCAAGACAGGTATTTATAAATTTAAGTTTTATCTGTATGTAAATTCTGTTTCTACATACATACATAGCTTCACGCTCTATCCCGCATATAGCAGGGTAGGCAGAGGGAACCTAGTGTTAAGACACTCCGTTCCCCACTTTCCGCCGAATTGAGGCATTGCGTGCTGAGTGGCGGAACTCAACGCTGCGCTTTGCCTTGTTAGCAAACCCAAAAAATGAAAAATTCCATTTCCTGTAGCAGGAATCGAACCCACAACCCGTCGAGTTTACAGTCGCACGCTTGTGCGTCTGCGCCACGACAGGCGTCAAGGCGTCTATGTTATTTAAAATCTTTTTTTTAACTTAAGCTGTTTGGGTTGCTCGATTTAAAAAAAAATACCTTAACGCCTTATCCCGTATAGCAATCAGAGAGGACTTAGTGTCTAAACACTCTGTTCACCGTTTTCATGCTTAGCGTGAAATCGAGACTTTGGATATTAAGGATAGGTGGTAGGAGGTTCGTCCTCCGACTGGTTCGCGACCACTATCATGTCAAAGAAGAACCGCTAAATATCTAATGTTGTGTTCCGGTTCGACAACATGTAAGCCAGGTTTTTCCACCCATCCTTTCCCCAGTATGTGGTGGTATCGATGGTGGTTTGCCGCGGCCGCTACATTATTTCCTCCCGCTGCCATCTGAACACTAGGTCGGCAACGCATTTACAATTCCTCTGGTATTGTAAATGTCTATGGACGAAGGTAACTTACCATCAGGTGATTCTTCTGCTCGTTTGCCATCCTTTATCAATTTAAAAAAAAAAACGAGTCGACTTATCAACCTATTCACGCACGTACAGATATATATAAGTACCTATCATATGCCTTTATTGTGAGTTTCTCCATCCAAACTAACAGTTGCAAGGCGACGTATCGTCTACTAAAATTTGTTCCTTTAATTAGACCCTCGAAACATATAGACCGTAGTAGGTTTGGTAACTCCAAGTAATTATGTTCCATTTCTATTGAATTCTTTGCTGTACTTTTATAGCTATTATGTAGACGTTTAAGAAACTGTGGAAGAAAGAAAATGTTAATAGTTTTTTAATACTTTTTTTTTTAACTTTACGCTGTATCTCGCATATTGCGGGGTAGGCAGAGGGAACTAAAGAACCTAGTGTTAAGACACTCCATTCTCTTTCAACAACTTAATATTGGATAATCTATATATAAAAACGTGAAGCAAAAACTTTGTATGCCGTTTTACGAAAATTACGCAGACGGAGGAGCATGAAACTTGGCACACTTATAGTTTATATAGAGGAGTACAGAATGCCAATATATTTTTTTTAAATATAGCATAAATAGTATATTTAATCAATAAAATAAATGTTACACACACTGCCTTGATTTGACATCCATGTTTATACAAAGTGACATCCTCGTATGTATACATTACTAAAGACAACGCGTTGTTAACGTGTCAACGGGGACACTAGTTTAAGATAAAAGCGTGTGACAATAAAAATATTAGATAATATTTAGTATTTTTATTTCCTCGCTCTAGTAAAAAGGCAAAGCGCGGCGTTGAGTTCCGCCACTCAGCACGCAATGCCTCTTTTCGGCGGAAAGTGGGGAACGGAAATTTTAGTATTAGATATGAAATATCTTTATTTTTTAACATACATATTACATAGCTTCAAGCTGTATCCCGCATATAGCAGGGTAGGCAGAGGGAACCTACTGTTAAGATACTCCGTTCCCCACCTTCCACCGAATTAAGGCATTGCGTGCTGAGTGACGCAACTCAACGCCGCGCTTTGCCTTGTTACTAAACCCACGAAATAAATTCAATTTCCTGGAGTGGGAATCGAACCCACAACCTATCGCGTTTACAGTCGCACGCTTGTGCCTCTGCGCCAAGACAGGCGTTACATACATGTTAATATAACTAAAAGTAATTTTCTAGATACATTAAATGAAATAAAATTTAAAATACCTTCTCCATGACAGACAGCATAAGTTGTCTAAAATGCGGCGATTGACTGTTCATATTATGTTTTAAAAACCAGACTATTAACCCCAGTTCTGTTGATGAGAACCCCTCAGTTGACTTTGGTGACTCAACTATAAGGGATATACACAGGATTCGATTCTGGAAAAGACATTGAAATAATTGATGACATTAATAAAGAATAACGCCTGTCGTGGCGCAGAGACACAAGCGTGCGACTTGGAAAGGTTTTGGGTTCGAGTCCCACTCTAGGAAATGTAAAAGTGTAGTATTTTCATTTCCTGGGTTTGGTAACCAGGCAAAGCGCGGCGTTGAGTTCCGCCACTCAGCACTCAATGCCTCAAATTGGCGAAAAGTGGGGTACGGAGTGTCTTATCACTAGGTTCCCTCTGCCTACCCTGCTATATGCAGGATACAGCGTGAAGCTATGTATGTATGTATGTATGTATGTAATATAATAAAACCTCGATTATCCAAGTTTCGACTTAACCGGAGTTCCGATGAACCGGAGTTCTTTTTTCTAACTTCACGCTGTATCCCGCATATAGCAGGGTAGGCAGATGGAATCTGAGATGTTAAGACAATCCGTTCCCCACTTACCGCCGAATTTAATTTAATTAGCCGGGGTTTCAAGAGACCAATTGGTTATTTATAAGATTTTTAAAAATACTTTTACAATTTTTATTTTATAGTTTATACATACATACATAGCTTCACGCTGTATCCCGCATATAGCAGGGTACGCAGAGGGAACCGACGTGTTAAGACACTCCGTTCCCCACTTTCCGCCGAAAAGAGGCATTGCGTGCTGAGTGGCGGAACTCAACGCCGCGCTACAACATAACTATTACACAAATAAAAAAAAAATAGATGAATAAAATGCACGTTATGATTTTTTTTATTTAATCACACACAAATTGTACCAATAATTAAAAAAAAACAAAACTAACCTCTTCACTGGCTCCAATGGCGGCTTCCCTCAATATAGTATAACAAACTATATGTCTCCATTTATTATTCTTCGTGTCATCAGAAACTGCCAGAAGTCCTGATTTACGAATAACTGACAGTAATATTAATAAGCATTTTATATCGGAACTGCTTTGTGTTTGAAAGACACAGATTTCTTTTTCTTTTATGTGAGGTAAACTGTATTGAGAAAAGAATTAAAATTAACGCCTGTCGTGGTGCAGAGGCACAAGCGTGCGACTGTAAACGCGACAGGTTGTGGTTGTTCGATTCCCACTACAGGAAATGTAAAATTTAGTATTTTCATTTCCTGCGTTTGGTAACAAGGCAAAGCGCTGCGTTGAGTACGGCCACTCAACAAAAAGTGGGGAACGGAATTGTTGAAAGAGAATGGAATGTCTTAACATTAGGTTCTCAGGTTTCCTCTGTCTACCCCGCTACATGCGGGATACAGCGTGAAGTTGAAAAAAAAAATTAAAATTAAAAAAGCTCTTTATTGTTGGTCTCAATAGAGTTTCACGCTGTATCCCGCATATAGCAGGGCAGACAGAGGGAACCTGAGAACCTAGTGTTAAGACACTCCGTTTTGTTCCCTACTTTCCCCCGTATTGAGGCATTGCGTGCTGAGTGGCGGAACTCAACGCTGCACTTTGCCTTGTTACCAGACCGAGGAAATGAAAATACTAAATATTTCATTTCCTGGAGTAGGCGAACCCACAACCTGTCGCGTTTACAGTCGCACGCTTATGCCTCTGCGCCACGACAGGCGAAGGACTTAATAGAGCGGCAAATGAAAATAAAAAAGCAGCTAAGTCAAAGTCAAATAATTTTATTCAAAATAAGAAGTTACAAGCTTCATTTTTTGAACGTCAAATAATTTACCACCGGTTCACTAAATTTAATGCCTCAGATCTGAGAAGAACCGGCGCGAGAAACTTAGCGGTACTTTTTTTTTCAGTCACCTCAGTTTCTTTTTTTAGTTACAGTCAGCCTCACGCTTTATCTTGCATAGTATAAAGTTGTAAGTTCGATTCCTACTCGGTGTAATTATGTTATTCAAAACATTTTCATTTCACATGCAATATTTTGAATTCGGGCAGAAAATGTAAGGCATGTGGCGGTACCGAATAAAAAAAAAATAAAACAATATTATAAAAAAAAAACATAAATACATACATAAAATCCATGACATTCTTATCACATTTAATAGCCAATGCGAGTAGATTTTGCAAAATATTCAAAATGGCCGACTCCAATACATTATCTGTCACATGACACAAAATAGGCTTAACCCATTTCAAATAAATATCCTCAGTGCTAGATGTCTGAGAATATTTCTGTAAGAGAGTCTCTAAACATGTTGTTGCCTGAAAAAACAATATTAAATATTAAAAAAATATAGTAAGCTTTTCAATTATCGCAATTATTAAATAAATTTAATTTAAATTAATTTCGACTGCTTATTCTTGTAGACTCCAAGAAATGGAATTTTACATTTCCTAGGTTTGGTAACAAGGCAAAGCGCGGCGTTGAGTTCCGCCACTCAACGCCGCACACGCAATACCTCAATTCGGCGGTAAGTGGGAAACGGAGTATCTTAACACTCGCTTCCCTCTGCTTACCCTGCTATATGCGGGATACAACATGAAGCTATGTTTGTATGTGTTCTACCATATTTAAATAAAAAAAGAATAAAAAAAAAAAAATATAAATAAAAAAATATCATAAAACCTGGCAACACTCACACTAGCTTGAATAGCTTGTACGTAAAGAAATTGTAACACTTCTTCAACGATTCCCGGCCATTTTTTCATAATATACTGCGCCCCTAGTTCATTAGTGAGACAAGTTAAACATATATAGAATCTTTTTCTAGATCTGTCTAGATACGTTAAAGTATTAAACAGCTTGTCTATGCCTTGGGTGTTGCCTGGAAATTAAAAAAAATATAAAAAAATAATTTTGACGTATTATTGATATTTCATGAAGAGAGGTTATCTGCTATGGTTTTCATAAAACAATATTCATATTTTGTAAATTGTTTTTTCTACAAAACGTATAAAAAATTTACCGCAGCGGGACTCGAACCCGCACCTCTTGGAGGCCGTCCAAGTGCGGTACCGCTAAGCCAAGCAATTGTATAAGAATTTCAACGCAGCCCTATAATAACAAGAGGTGCGGGTTCGGGATACGTTTATACGTTTTCTAAAAATGTTTTTCGTTTCCTAAGTGTGTGATTAACATTTAACATGTTTATCTATAATCAATAATATCTTTTTACATTGATAAAAATTAATTGAAGTGTACACTAAAAGATAAAGTTAGCAGTAGGTACTTAGTATTGAGTTAGTAGTACTTTGTTTGAAGACTCCGTTTTATACCCAAAATTAAGACATTAGGTATTGAGTGGTGTAACTTAACGCCATTTTTTGATGATAGTAAAAAATTACATGAAAATACATACATAGCTTCACGCTGTATCCCGCATATAGCAGGGCAAGCAAAGGGAACCTAGTGTTAAGACGCTCCATTCCCCACTTTCTGCCGAATTGAGACTCAACGCCGCACTTTGCCTTGTTACCAAACCCAGGATATCATTATATACTTTAAATAATATATAAAAATAAGGAAAAAGGACTCGAAGTAAATAACGAAAAACCCTCGAGTCAATCATGGTTACTGTCAGACGCTCTTTTCCGCTACAAACAACACAAAGAATAAAAAATCTATACTTTTATTTTTATTATAGCTTCACGCTGTATCTCGCAAATAGCAGGGTAGGCAGAGGTAAAAAGACCTAGTGTATGAAACTCTGTTCTCTTTTTTACCATTTCTGTTCCTCACTTTCTGCTGAATTGAGGCATTGCGTGCTGAGTGGCGAAACTCAACGCCGCGCTTTGCCTTGTTACCAGAGCGAGGAAATGAAAATACTATATATTGAATATTTTCGTTTCCTGTAGCGGGTATTGAACCCAAAAGTCGCGTTTACAGTCGCACGCTTGTGCCTCTGCGTCACGAAAGGCCTCTCTATACTTTTAAATTTAACTAAATGTTTAAATACACGTATGTTTTAATTAAGTCAAGAATAGAACCTGCGAACTACAACGTACTAAAAAGATACTTAATTCTAAAATTCTTACCTGAATTCATTAATTTAACACAATATTTAATAATATGGGCCAAAGCCTGTGCCGTTAAATGTTTCACACTATCCGTATAATGTTCTAGATGTGACCACGCAAATAGGAAAAGTCCGTCAAGTAATTGTATTCCTATTGTCATTTTGTCAAGACCCTTGCAAATTTGTACTATAGTGCGTGTCACGCCTAACGTGAATATAGATTCCGCGGAGCATCTGAAATTTTTATTTTATCAACAGTCACATATATAATATTTTTATTCCTTTGACTGGGAATCGAACCCACAACTTGTCGGTTTATAGTCGCACGCATGTGCCTTTGTGCGCTATGACTGGCCTCAGGCAGGGGCGGCTATAGTTCGTGTGGCGCCGCCTAGACCTGATCCCCACGAGCGGCTATAACTTAAAGTTTATTCATAAAACAAAATATTCAAAAAGAAGGCGTCCGTAGCTCTCGCGTTTGATAACTACCGCCAACGTGCTGGCTGGCCGCTACTGTCATATCTTTGTTGTACCATGATGGTCCAAGACGATGCTGTTAGTTGTCTCAGGGAGCACCCTGGCTTCAGGTTTATTTATAGAGCAAATGAATCACTAAATATAAAAAAAAGTGTAATTCTTGCACTATCGAATAAAAGTTATTAAATAACATAGAAACAGCCCTAAAAAAACTAAACTACTATTAAAAATTGCATTAACATGTGACCAGTAAGTTTACATTACCTCTCCCCAATGTCTAATATTTGTTTTGTCAATTTCACAATAGCTGGTTGTCCGTCCGATAGTTCTACTTCTAACTGTTCCATTGGTACTACAGTAGCCAATGCTGAATATAAACTTAATATTGATGATTCATTTGATAGAATATCTTTTATTTTTTGATTTTGATTACTTTCCAAAATCTGAAATTAGTTAAAGTGTCTTAAGAAAGTATATGAGGAAAAGACACTAAAGCAGGGTTGAGCAAAACCAAGTTCCTCGACCCTTTAAATTATCTTTGTTTTTCCGCTCTTGTAAGATAATGTGCGGCGTTAAGTACCGCCAGTCTGGCAATTTGGGTGATAGTGACTTCAGAAATATAAAAGGCGTTTTGTACACTTTTTCCTGCACTGCATTCAGAAATAATCTAATAATCTAATACTACAATATTCACATGGCACAAGTGTACGATTGTAAACGCGAAAGGTTGTGAGTTCGATTCCCACTTCAGGAAATAGAATTTTTCATTTCCTGGGTTTGGTAACAAGACAAAGCGAGGCGTTGAGTTCCGCCACTCAGCACGCAATGCTACAATTCGGTCGAAAGTGTGGAATGGGGTGTCTTAACACTAGGTTCCCTCTGCCTACCCTGCTATATGCGGGATACAGCGTAAACCGAGATAGAGAGCTAAGTGACAAAATTGTAGTCTTACCAGAGTTGACAAATAAAACTAATTTAAATATAATCATTCTTCGTGTAAGAATCGAACCTACGATTCTTGTAGGCCTTAACAATCAGCTGTCCCACTGCCCTGCAAATCACTGGTTGCTCACAATTGGTAATCCATTCAATGTTTATAAATTAATTAAAAATGGAAAAAGTAATCACATACTTACATCTACCCAGGATAATTCTTTATTTTCTATTATATGCATAGTAATATATAAAATTCCACACACTGACTTAGTGTCCATTGGTGTATCGCTATCAAATAAAAGCTCCTTCACACTATTCCTCATATCTTCAAACATAGATATTAATTTAGTTTTGTTATCTGTATTCGATTTTTGTATAATATATAATAATAGTCTAAGTGTGGAATGGGCGAGATTGTAAATTCCATTTTTTTCTGTAGGTGACAATGGATGAGTTTCTTGTCTGAAAAGTGAGTTTTTATTATAATTCTTTTTTTTAACTTCACGCTGTATCCCGCATATAGCAAGGTAGGCAGAGAGAACCTGAGAACCTATTGTTAAGACACTCTGTTCTCTTTCAACAAATCCGTTCCCCACTTTCCACCAGATTGAGGCATTGCGTGTTGAGTGGCGGAACTCAATGCCGCGCATTGCCTTATTACCAAACCCAGAAAATGAAAATACTACATTTCCTGGAGTGGGAATCGAACCCACAACCTGTCGCTTTACAGTCGCACACTTGTGCATCTGCGCCACGACAGGTGTTTATAATAAATTATGTTTTATTATATTTAAGAATTGCTTAAAATTTATGACATGCTCTTTAAATCCACAAATAACAAAGAAAATAATAATTAAAAATCAGGACATATGTGAGGTTGAATTTTTGCAATATTACAAATATCAAATACTTGAGTTTAAAATTTTGTGGTCAACATTAAAAGGGGTTTTAAATAACTGAAATTGTGAAATAATGTGCAACAGGAGCGGAATTAATTTGCAATTTTTTTAGCATTTAATTAAGTTACAAAAAGTTTAATAAATATTTTTTTGTCATATGTAAATTTGAATGTTTTTTTTTTTTTTGAAAAAATTAAAAAAAATATATTAACAATATGTGAAAGCAAAAAATATGAAAACCTTCATCTACACATGACTTCAAGCATTAAGATCCTATAACATATTGTGTTTTTTTTTCTTAAATATTTAAAAAACTTACTTAATAGAAGTATTGCAATAAGACAAACACTCCTGTAAATATTTAGCAAGTAACAACTCAATATTTTTTACAGCGATGGCACCAGTTGGAAAATTTTCAGTACAACTTGCAACTTTAGTTACAACATCTGCAAAGTTTTTATTTTCTTTGCATATCTCATATTGTTTGTTTATAAGAGACTCTAGTTCTTGTGTTAGGATTTCTGAAAATTTATCTTTGATTAAGTTGTTCCTGGTGACCCATCTAAAAACAGCATAATACACAAAATTAAATATATATTAAATAAAAATAATCAAATAATACAAAGATCAAATTTCATGTAAATTGATTCAACTTTAAGCTTTATCCCCCAGAGCAGGATAGTCAGAGAGTGTTTTCAGCCTGAATTTGAGACATGGTATATTAAGGGCTAAAGCACACCCACAGCCATACTTTGCTTGACCAAAGCATAGAAATTAAAATAAATTAAACATAATTATTAACACCTGCTGTGGCGCAGAGGCACAAGCATGCAACTGTAAACACAACACCTTGTGGGTTCGTTTCCAACTCCAGGATATGTAAAAGTTGACAGGTTGTGGGTTCGATTCCCACTCCAGGAAATGTAAAAGTTTAGTTTTTTTATTTTCTGGGTTTGGTAACAAGGCAAAATGTGGTGTTGATTTCTGCCACTCAGCATGCAATGCCTCAATTCAGCGGAAAGTGGGGAACAAAGTGTTTCAATACTAGGTTCTCAGGGTCCCTCTGCCTCCCCTGGTATATGCGTGAAGCTAAAAAAAAAGAATATTATTATACCCCTGAAGGGGAAATAAGAAGTGAGAAGCTGTCACTTATGATATTTGGAAGGGTTAGATAACTGTTAAATTAAAAAAAAATAATAGTAAAAATACCTTGTTATCATACACTTTGCTGGATGTTTCACATCCGCTTGTAAATAAATATTAACCAAAAAGCGAACAATATCAACATCACAGTTTTGTTTAGAATCATCTAAAACATGTTTTAAGATATTAAGCTGTTCTTCAGCATTGGCCTTTAAGAAACTCTTCCCCTCGTCTCTTTTACCTTCAAATAAATTATAATATATAATATAGAAAAACCATGTACAAATTATTTTTATCTGTTCGTAGTGATATAAATTAAAAATACTTACAAAAAACATTTTTATTGGAATCAGAAATGACTACAGAATCGAATGCAATCCCGCCTCTAGTTTTATTCTCACTTCCACGTATTCTTAGAGTATTGGAGTTCATTTTTGAAAAGGAAACATAAGTTTTATGATATATTTATACATAAAAATGTAAAAACAATAAGTAATAACAAATAAAATAATTTTGAAGTGGTTTCATTTGTGGTTGACGTTAAATATGTGTATATAGGATATAAATGTATTATTTATGATAAGAAAATGGGGAACTGCGCTTTAATATTTAATAGAAAAACATTTTATTCTCATAGCTTGATATATTCTTCAACATAACCTATATGATATTTTGGGACATGTGTCAATTCTCATCTGCCAGTGTCACACAGCTAAAAGCTGTCAGTATTGAAGTGTCAGTAAATGAAGTGACAATTGATAAAAAACAAAAGTATTTCATGTCTATGTATTTTGGGAGTCGAAGACTATGACTCTTATATTTTATATTTAGTTATTTATCTAATAAAGATTTAATTAAATTTTCGTACATTAGAATTCTATAATAGCGAAATACTTATGATATTGATCAATATACGATTATTTCTAATAAAATACTTAATAGATTGTTATCAACCTTGGTTGATAAAAATAAAATAATAAATGGGACTTTCATATTTAATATTTATGTAAGGAATATTATTATATTTGTATAATTATATTTTGAAAGCGATCTTATCTTCGATTCTAAATATACTCGTAGTGTTAATATTTCATGATAAATGAGTAAACTTAGTATAATATTTATGACAAAACACGTGAGTGTCAATAATATGTTAATTTTACCTTTAATATGTAAATATAAAATAAGTAGTTTTTTTTTATTTATTCAGTCAATGAAATGAGTAATACTTATTATAGTTGAGTAATACTTTCTTTATCTATTCAAGGAAAACAAGAGTAGGGAAATTTATGCACTTGAAAAACACTTAGCCATACATAAAATAACAAAAACGACACACACTTAGGAAACGAAAAACATACTTATAAAAAACGTATAAGAATTTGAATACATGGCTTAGTGGTCAGAGCGCGAGTCACGCTACGCTCAAATTTTTATACGTTTTCTAAATATGTTTTTAAAAACGTTAGCTAATTATTTAGGTCTCTTAATGGACAGTGCTTTGTCATGGTCTCCTCACATATCTGAGATTAGCAAGAAATTCTTTGCTGTGATCTGTCGTTTGAGGAAATGGAAAAAATTCCTTCCTACTAAAACTAAAATAGCCCTTGCCCAGACTCTTCTTCTTCCTCTCCTAGATTACGCCGGTGCCTGCTATTGTGACCTTCCTCAAACTCTTATCAATAAGTTGGATCGACTGCAAAATATGGCCATTAGGTTTATATTTTCACTAAAAAAATATGACCATATCTCCGAGCATAGGATCCAACTTAAATGGCTCACTGTAAGACACCGTCGTAATCTTCATATCCTTATACTCCTTTACACCATCCTTTACCATCCTCACACTCCTGAGTACCTTAAATCAAGGTTCCGTTTTCTTGGCACCACCCATTCCTTGAACCTCAGATCACAGCGAGATAACAAATTGGAATTGCCGGTTAGTTGCACTTGTGTGCAACTAACCGGCAATTCCACTTTATTAAGTCGTCAGTATTAGTATTCGCCATTAGTAGTCGCCATAGGCTTGTGCCTATGGCGACTCATTTACGGTAAAGGCTGCTACTCTGTGGAACACTCTTCCGAGGGATATACGTGAATCAGGCTCCGTGTACATATTTAAACGTCGTCTCAAAGACCACTTTCTTTCTTTATAAATTTGTATGTATTTTATGTAAACACTGTGTATGTAAGTTTATTATTATTTTATATTGTTTATACAATTATATATTCATTACTATATATTTTTATAGTTATTTATGTAAGCTTGCATGTAATTTATAGATTGTAGATTTTTAAGTAAGTTTATTATATTAAGAAAACATTAATATCATTTGTACGCCAACCTATCTATATCTCTGCACATTATTTTCTTTTCCATGGTAGGGGTTGCCTGGAAGAGATCACCTGTGGTGATAAGGCCGCCTTTACACCAAAATTTTACTTACTTCTTTTGTTTTTCTTTTTGTTTTTGTTATAATTGTTGTTGGTGTAATAAAGAATTAAATAAATAAATAAATAATTATTTTCTAATCAATCTTTTAAATAAACATACATTCGAAAATCTAATAAATATTTTGTAACAAATGAAATTATTTTAACCAGATTAATCGCGTATACTTATTTTAGTAATACATACTTAGTATTCAGTCTAACTGTGACCACGGACTACAGCAAAGTGTTTGATATGTGGGGCTTCTAAAAATGTATTTCCGAATACTAAAATATATGTGTAAAAATCGCGAAAATCAAAGATCTATTTATAAAATATTAATATTTTGTGTTTAAAAATTACGGTTCTGTATCTCATTAGGTATAAAATGGTGTATTATTTATACAAGATTGATCTCTATTACTATCCATTGAATTTCTATCTTAATGCATTCCATATAACTCTGCCAGGTTAAAGTTATTTAGTGATAAATCAGCCGAAAAGACTTACTATATGTCTAGAAAGATAGTAGAAACAGCGAAACACTTGTTGGAAGTGTGTAGGAAACTTCTAGAAAAAATAATTATAACAAGCGACAACCGATCAAGACACAGTTTTTAAAAGCAGGCCTAAAAAAACTAAACAAGCTTTATTCAATTTTAGAATTAACTCCTAATTGATGCCTAACTGACATGATAAACACGTAAGAGAAGCGTTATCTCAATCCCTGAGGTGTTCCTTAAGTTCACCTTATAACCATGAATTTCCTCTTTTTTAATTTGCTATGGCTTGGCTACAGATCTAAGAAGGTGTCTATGAACAGGGGTTGTCATTCTACTAAGTTCCAGTTTCAGATTTTTTTTGTAATTATAAGTACTACATATATTATAGAGCTGTTTACAAAAACTTATATAAAGTATTTTATCTATGTATATGCATCTCTTGACTATGATTTAATATGCGATGTTTAAGTGTCTTCCTATCGACCACTTAACAAAGCAAATAACACTACATTTTATATCAGTACGCGGGAAATACTCCAGGACTCACAGTGCGACCGCAACCATGTTGCTGTAGACTAACTGAGAAATTAAAACAAGATTACCTATAGCAATATCAATTCAAAATGTGTTTGTGTATACTAAAGTATCTTTTTGTGTTCGTCAATGTGGTTTTAATTGTAAGTTTTATGGAATATTTAGTGATATAAATGACCTTACGCGAGCGGTTATGGGTCGACAACACACTCGGACACACTCGGACTAATGATCATATTTAAATAATTTTCATTTCTTTCCTCCGGTAAGGCAAACCACGGCGTTGAGTTCAGCCATTCAAGAAGTAATGTCTCAATTTAAGGCGGAAAATGATGGTTCTTTAAGTACCCTGCTATGCGGGAAATAGTGCAACAAAAATATAAAGTACAATACAGCACCTAGAACTGGGATCGATAACCCAGGAAAATGAAAATGCTAAACTTTTATATTCCCTTCTTATCATCTATTTAAATATTTTGTTATTGTTAGAAATTAGGTTTGGCGATAGTTGCAGCTGGCGTAGCTATCGTGGCACTATTGGGTAGTACACAAATAGAAGGAATTCAAACTATTGGAATATTTATCATTATAGTAGGTGCCGTTTTTACTTCCATCTTTTTCTGTGGATGTTGTGGCGCAGTGTCTAAGAACAATTGCCTGTTAATTACGGTAAGTATTTAAAAAAAATAATATTATTGCAAATATAAAAAAGTGTGACTGCTATTTAAATAACGCAGAAGTAAAACTTCAGGGAGCCTACGAGAGAATGAAATGATAATATGGTCAAGGAATTCCGACAAATCATCGTACAAAGATTTTTTTGACGTTTTAAAGTGTTAATCACATACTAAGGAAACGAATTTGAGGCAGGCAGAGAAAACCTAGTACGAGACCGATTTCGAGTGTGGAATCGAACTCAAACCTATGCGTCATACGCTGTTTCACTGCGCCACTCAGTTTACATTATGGTCTCGTTTCCCATATTCATCTATGACAAAGAAGCATGCGTGCTTATGCTCGATAAATGGCAATCACCAATAAACGGCAAAATAATTTAAATATAATCATTTCTGGGCTGGAAATCGAACCCACTACTGGCATTTAAATAATCTATGTAGAATATAATTACCCGTAACTATTACTCATTTTTTACATAATTTATAACAAAATCGGTTTCTTCTTTCAGTACTCCCTAATCATCTCAATTTTTACTATAACAACTATAGTATGCACCATATTCTATAGTAAGAGTATAGCAGATATCAAAGATCTTGCGGTAAATGAAACAGCAGCGAATTTAGATACTGTACAAATATGGGAGCCGTTTGTAAGTAACACATTAACCAAACATATCATACCTTTAGAATTATAGGGACCTAATCAAAAAATAATGATTTTGATTATTTGCCACGGAACGACTTAAGACAACGATCTTTATCGACTATAATTTAAAAAAGATAATATAATTTAAAAAAGATAATTTCTTTTCAAAAAATTAAAAAAATTACAATTCTATATTGACGTTTCCCAAAAATAGATATTTTTTAAACAGATATTTTTTAAATAGACATTTTTTATGGATATTTTTTTAATATAATTCTTAAGGTGGGATATATGTTATTCGAAGCTTCAGACTTTATCCAGCATAGAATGTAGATAGAGAGAACCTAGTATCAAGAAACTCCGTTCTCTGTTTTCAGCCTGATTTCCATACATTGCGTGTTAAGTGGCGGAACTCAACGCTGACATCTTACCAGAGCTGATAAATGAAAATAATTGAATTATAATCATTCCCAAGAAGACAAAGCATGACGTTGAAAGCGGATGGCTTTGTCTATTTTGCTATAGGGGAAGAGGTTTTTCTTCTATTATATAAAAAAATGAATGTTTGTCTGTGTGTCATCTATAAACTTAAAAGCTACTGTACCGATTATTATGAAAATTGGTATATAATATGTATTTTTTCACGGAGAAGGTTTGTATAATATGCTCATTGCCACTCGCCACCAAGTAGAGGTGCGGAGTAGCAACTTCTGGCCCGTTGAACTGATTGTCATAAAAATCATTGTGACCATGTATTTTTACACAGAGATATATTTAAAAATGAATGTTTGTCTGTATTTCATCAATGAACTCAAAAATTTTCTTAAATTTATTTTAGTTGTTGGCGTAGCAGAGCGCGTCGGGTACAGCTAGTTTCATTATATTTTTTATAGCTTCACGCTGTATCTAGGGTAGACAGAGGGAACCAGAAAACCTAGCGTTAAGACACTCCGTTCTCTTTCAACAATTCCGGTCCCCAACTTCCGTCGAACTGAGGTACGTCGGTCACGGTCGTGCTGAGTAGAGGAACCTAACGCCGCGTTTTGTCTTGTTACTAAAGCCAGGAAATGATAATATTACTTATTATATTTTAATTTCCTGCAGTGGGAATCGAGCCCACAACCTGTAGCGTTTACAGTCGCACGCCTGTGCCTCTGTACCACGACAGGCGCTATAATTCATTTATTATTTTAACTATTAATATGTGTCTTTTTAGTTGGAGTGCTGTGGAACAACAGGGCCGGATTCGTACGAGGGTGTAATACCTATCACTTGCTGTCCTAATTTTGATTTAGGCAACCTAGATGTCTCCCAAACAGAAGGCGACATAAATGATTTAGATATATTAACATGCAACAAGCTTCAAGCGTACCAGAGAGGATGTGTTGACGTCGTCGGCGATTATATAGAATATGTATTAATTATCATTCGAAATATATTAATCTCCATTGATGTTGCCCAGGTACCAATTAACATATTTTCAATAGCAACTTACTACACTTTTCGTTTATTTTTAAGGTATTGAGTACCATCCGCGTTAAGTTGAGTGAAAAGTATACAACGAAGTGTGATTGACATGATATGTGGGATAACAGAAAGATAGACTGGTTTATCCCTACTATCTATATATAAATATGAGAAGCAAAAACTTTGCACCCCTTTTTACGAAAATTACGCGGACAGAGGAGCATGAAACTTGGAACACTTATAGTTTATATAGAGAAGGAGTGCAGAATGCTAACATTTTTTAAAATAATGCTTTTAAAGTATAGTAAATTATTAAAATAAATGTTACACACAATCCCATGATTTGATAACCAAGTTTATATAAAAACAATGAATAAGGCCATCGTGGTTCAGCGGGACAACGTCTGATTATAATCACGATGGTTGTGGGTTCGATCTCCACTCTTGGGAATATTCACTGAGTTACCATTTAACACGCAATGTCTCGGATATAGACGAAGAGTCGATAACGGAGTGGCTTGGTACGAGGTTCTCTCTGACGACCCTGCTGGGCTGATAAAAATATTCAAGGATTGCAGTAGCTTTTACTCTTTTTATTTTATTGTAGCTTCACGCTGTATCCCGCACGTAGTATATAAGGCAGAATGAACCAGGGAACCTAGTGTTAAGACACTCCGTTCTGTTTAAAAACATATATATTGTGATTTTGCTCTTTTTTCAGATTATAATGCTTATGATCGCTATATCATTGATATGTGATAACAAGCAACGAAGGAAAGGCCTAGTTTAAAGTACTTAGATATTTAACACGATTTTCGACTTACAAAATGTATCGAGGTCTTTACTAAATCATAGAAAATAAATCATCCAATATTCTATTTTAATAAATATTGTTATAATTCTTTTAAATTGTGTTTTTTTTTAAATATTTTTTGTGATTTCAAGTAATATATTTATATAACTTATATACGTACCAGGGGTGAATAAGTTGATACATCGAAAATGCATTATTTTCATGCGACATTTTTAAGTTTAAGTTCTATCCGTGAATTCTGTTTTTATGGTATTTAAATACTTTTTTGAGGCCTGTCGTGGCGTGTGGCTATAAACGCGACAGGTTGTGGGTTCGACTCCCACTTTAGAAAATGAAAATATTAAATAATATTGAGTATTTTCAGTTTCTCGCTCTGGTGACAAGACAAAGCGCGTTGTTGACTTCCGCTACTCAGCAGAAAATGTTTCAATTCGGTGAAAAGTGGGGAACATAAATGTTAAAAGAAAACGGAGTGTCTCAACACTAGGTTCTCTGGTTCCCTGTCTACCCTGCTATAAGCGGGATCTATCATAAAACTAAAAAAAAGCAATCTTAAAGCTCACATTCCGTTGCGTGTTGAATGACAGAACTACACGCAGCGTCTTGTCTGACTATAGTATGACAAGTCAAATAATTAAAATTTCCCAGGTGAGAATCGAATCTACTATCACCATTGCCTTTGGTCCTTCACGCTTTAACATATTAATATAAATTACGAATATTTGTATGAAAAGAAAAGCAAATTACCAGAAACTGTCTCAAATCATTTATTACGAAACATTTCTTTTGTTATTTACATTAAAATAAAGGTTTTATAAATAAATAAATACTACTTTATCACACTACGACTCATTCAGTCTTTTCAGCAATCGATTCAACTTCCGGTTTGATTGCATCTTCTATTTCCTCCTCGGCAAGAACGGCAGGTACCTCGCTTTGTTCAATCTTCTCATCTAGCCGGCCGCTGTCGTCAACACTGCCTGGAAGTTAAATTATATTATTTTAACTGATGGACAAATATGTACAGAGTAAGGTACACCAAATAAACTATTGTTAAGTGTGTGAAAAAAAAACGTTAAAACATAAAAAAAAGTTATTTTTTTAATTAATCGTCTATTATATCAAAATGTCGTGGATAAATTCCGCCATTCAGCACGTAATGCCACAATTCGGAGGAAAGTGAGAAACGGAGTGTCTCACTGGGTTCCCTCTGCCTACCCTGCTATATGCGGGATACAGCGTGAAGCTATGTATGTATGTATGTCATGGATGTCTTTGTATGTAACTATTTTTTCTATAAGTACGTACACAGAATGATTTGTTTCAAAATATTATTTAGAGATTTTAGTGTTAGAGACTCCTCTATCCACTCTCCGCTCGAATTGGCGCGTGTGGAGGGGATGGATCTCAACACCGCGCTTTTCTTCGCCGAGAGAAGGAATGCAATTAATTTAAAGATATTAATTCCCCAAATGGAAGTCAAACACACAACCATTCGCACTACAATCAGACTATCCCACTGCGCCACAATGGCCTCCGATATACAAATTTATCTGCTTTATTACATCTTTTGGGACTTATATGGAATTTTATTTTATATATGTTATTATTATTATTATTAAGTTATTTTAAGAATTATTTTAAGAAGTAGGGATCACAAGCGACTAAAATATTTTTAGACAGCAAAATATAACAATTTTACCGTTACGACGAGGACGAGGGCGTTTACTATTTCAACGATTATTAAATAACAATAAAAGCGACCTGTTAAAACATAAAATCTAGGTAATTGGTTAAACACAATAACGTAGTTCAGTAGTTAAATACACAAAGCGTTGTAAGTAATAAGTATACAGAAAGCTCGACACGGACACACGTATTCAATACCTGAACGTTAGTGCCTAACGTGTTTATGGCACTGTTAACTGCCGTGGATACAGTGAGAGCTGTACCGTTTATCGCCGCACTTATCGTACCTATAAGACCGGTTACGAAAGTCGTCCACGCAGTCACTATGAAAATAAATATATTAAAAATTGACTGCACCATAGCAAAAATATTACATGAGTCGGATAAATTATCATAACTAACCTTGATTTGCATTTGAGCCACCGTGTCCTTTATTTTCCAAATCTTCTTTTTCCTTGTTGTCGTCTTCGATAACGTCAGTTCTTGGTGTATCTGAGTTTGGGTTTCCTTGTATTCTCTGTACTACGTTTTGAATTCCTTTATAAATGGGATTATTTTGAACTAGTTGTTGTATTGGTCCGCCTTGAGGTTGTTGTTGTTGTTCTTGAGCGGGCGCTTGCTGTACAGCAACAGGTTGAGCTGCAGCGGCGGCAGCGGGCTGCGCTGGTTGGGCCACTTGCGCTTGTTGTGGTTCAGCTGGAACTGGTGCAGCTACTGGAACAGATGCAGCTGCTGGAATCGGGTCAGCTTGCGTTGAAGGCGAACTTTCAGGTTTCTTAGGGGGGACGGTCGAGCTTGCAGGATTTTGTTGAGGGTTATTATTGGCCGGTTGGGGGAAGAATGCTTGTCCTGGTCGTGATATTACTTGAAGTATATTTTGCAGCGCTTGTTGAATCGGCCCGGTCGGTGCTGACTGTCCTGGTGCTTGCGATTGTTGATTACCCTGTCCCGAATTAACTATATTCTGAAAAGACGTCTGCCATTGTTGTAAAAGAACTTGTGGGCTCCATTGAGAAGGTTTTGGAGTTGAAGACGCTGCCGGTGCTGATCCAGCCTCGTCAGATTGTGCACCTGGTGGTGGAGCTTGAGGTTTTTGTGCAGAAGCTCCTCCTCCTATGGTATTTTGAAACATTGAAGTTACATTTGATATCATGTTATTTACAGACGTTTGGAAATAATTTACAAAGTTGCCAAAGGCAGCAGGTAGCTGAGGTCCAGGTGCTACGGTCGAAGAGCTTGGAGCTGGGGATGCTGCGCTGTCTTTAATTGATTCATCTCCGTCTTTTACCAATGTTTTAGTTTCTGACAGAGCAGCTTCATCTTCTTCCTGAAGGATTGAAAGAAGTTCAAAGCCCTCATTTAAGACGTCAACACCTTGTTTAAAGTTTGATTGTAAATTCTCTAATTTTGAATCGACATATTTAAGCTTTAAATTTTTTTGTTCTTCATCAACTTGTGCTGATTTAGGTTCTAGATAAGTTCTTATAGTGTTATTAAGTTCAAGAATTTCGTTTGAAAACGATTCGTTTAATTTTCTTACATTTTCCAAAACTACTGTAATTTCGTCACTATGTTTATTTAAATTGTAGAAGCTGTCGGTTACTCCCTTGATTCCTTTGGCAAAAGTAGACTGTGCTTCTTTAGCTTTTTGTAATATTTTGTACACAGCCCTCTCTTTATCTCCGTAGTTTTCAGGATTTTGCGTTTCATGTTCTTGGCGCTGAGGTAGTCCAGGGTTGTTTAGATCGATTTCAACTCTTTTGATGATGATATTTTCATCTTTATCTGGTATGTACTCGTTTGAATTTTCGTCCACAACGACAGGCGCGTCGATCACTTTGACGGGGATGTCTGATACCTTACGTAGACTGTTATCGAGATCTTGGACAGATGGCTGATCGATTAGCTCTGGCTCCACATCGTCGAGGTCGACGTTATCTAGAGCATCGATCTTTTTCTCTGACAAGGGAATGGAGGCGGCGCCGGAGTACGACGCGCACACGCACAATGCTACAAACGTGTATAATCTCATGGCGAGCGGCGGACACTGCGCCGGTGCGTCGCGCGTCCTCCTTTATACCGTACATAACGGTTCCATACACGCTCCACGATAAATATTTTTGTCATTATTTGTATTTTGAACTAGCGTTCCGACATCGACGGAGTTGGTAAGCTTTTTTCTGTTATTGGTAAAATGTAGACAGTCATTTTCAAAAAAATAAAATGTTATAACATATAGTTAAATTATGTAATAAATATTTACTGGAAATAAAAAAGTATGTGTTAAAGGAAAATCATTGTATAATTTGTCACAAGGTCCCATACAAAGTTTATATTGCCAGAGTTCAGACATTGATTATTAGTAAAACCCCGAGGTTACTGAGTGAATAAGTTATGACAACGCTTCTTCTTGAAGTGTTGCGTAAAATTATTCTTATTTTTCTAACTATATAAAGAAACTTTGAGGCCTTCGTGGCGCCTGACTGTATACACAATGGTTATGGGTACAATTTCCATTCGGGGGAATGAAAACATTTAAATTATTTTCATTTGTCCACTCTGATTAGACAAAGCGCGGCACTTATCTTCGAAACTCAACGTGTAATGTGTAGCTGAAAAGAAATTGTAAGAAGACTTGTGTCGTGACTTACTCATTTTCATGTAATTTCTGTATTACATTGGGAAAGCAGAGAAAACTGAACGGCTAAGTGATAAATCATACAATATTACCGCTTTCAAAGCTTTTTGTCTCCACCGAACGTGGATCACCAACCAAACTTTATACTTAGTCGCTGTCCCACTGTGTCATAATGGTCCCAAATAATATTTACTATACAAATGAAGAAGAAACTCCTTGACAATCTATGGATTCACCGTGCGGGTGCCGGGCCCATCGCATTGCAGAGAGAGGAGTTCGGAGAGTGTCTGGGACTTACGACTCATGTGTAAGTTTAAGGGGCCTCTTTAAAATGCGTATTAACGTTCATATCCACTCTCCGCGCTCCTCTACCAAATTTGAAAAGATTCTACTAATGCCGTCTTCGAAATACGTGCTAAAAATGAACTGATAGAAAGGCAATCAAATTCGGCGGAAAGTGGGGAACGGAAATGTTTAAACAGAACGGAGTGTCTTAAGACTAGGTTCTCGGATTCCCTCTGCCTACAATGCTATATTCGGGATACAGCGTGAAGCTAAAAAAAAAAGAAAAAAGAAACATTTATTTGTGGATAATAAATTGTTCTTGTGCCACAGCATACGAACAGCGCCTAATTTTTAATGTGGTTTTGAGTTCGATTTTAACTCGGGGAAATGTTTATATTTAAATTATTTAGAATAATATTTTCTAATAGATTTAATCATTTTGTTTTAAATGGATCTGTAAAATGTATAATAGTGCAAAATGCATGGAAATCCGCTCTCTGCAAGTGTAAACCACAAAATATTTATTTTATAAACTATTAACACATTTATTTCTCACTTTCCGCCTGAAACCTAATTATTGTCGTGAATACAATAATACCCTCGAATGGGAATCGAACTCAGAACCAAATGCGTTGACTGTCAGACATTGTCCCATTGCGCCACAATGGCCACTTAAAACATATCACTTGAAAGTAACTCTCTAATAACTAGGTATACAAAGTTCACGTTTTTTCTTATACTTCGAGTATTTTGCTTTCTCTAGTACTGTGCCTAAATATTTGTATTTGTTTACAAAACTTTTAGCTACTAATAGAAAAATATACTATGAAATAATCATGTTTTTACTTCAAGCAGTGGTGAAATAATATATTTCTTCCAGGCGTGAATATATAGATAAGTCGACTTGTATATTTTTTTACAATACAATTTGTTTATTTATAAACTTAATATATGACATAGTCAAATAATTTCAAGCAAATTTTACTTACATATAAAAAATTACTTAAGTATGATTTTTTTTTCCTTTTTTTTTTTAGCTTCACATTTTATTCCGCAAATAGAAGAGTAGGCAGAGGGAACCTGAGAACCTAGTGTTAAGACACTCCTTTCCCCACTTTTCGCCGAAAATAAATAAATATGATAACAGAGTTTTATTGAGATAAAACTTTTTTTTTTTTTTTTTTTTAACTTCACGCTGTATCCCGCATATAGCAGGGTAGGCAGAGGGAACCAGAGAACCTAGTGTTAAGACACTCCATTCTCTTTCAACAATTCCGTTCCCCACTTTCCGCCGAATTGAGCTTGAAAATGTCAGCCCAAATTATACATATCCACTGTATTAAGTTATTTACGCTTATATACATATATCATTGTTAGTCATATGTTTTCTACATATAGTAGCGTATGGAGAGAGAGACACTACATTTTCCGCCCATTTTATACTAGATACGTTTTTATAGCTTCACTCTTTTTCTCGTCTGACAACCTGTCGCGTATACAGTCGCACGCTTGTGCCTCTGCGCCACGACAGATTAATCTATTATATAAATATTAATCTATCTATTTTTTATACCTATATTATTTATTCAAATAGAACTTTGCAAGCACGTTTGAATCGTCGAATGAACACTACCCTATACCATCAGTACGGGAGGCAGCTCCACTGAGAAGACACTCAACAGTTGCTTTATTTAAATATAAAAATAAATTTTATTATTTCTTTAACACAAGCTGTTGCCCCGGTGACGCGTTAAAAACGCGTTGTCTATAGCAATGAATGTCACTTTATATTAACGTGAATATACTTTTCATACATTATTTAAAAAAGATGTTAGCATTTTGCACTTCTTCGCTATATAAAATATAAGTGTACCAAATTTCATGCTCCTCCGTCCGCGTAATCTTCGTAAAAAGGGATCCAAAATTTTTGCTTCGCGTACTTATACATACATAGCTTCATGCTGTATCCCGTACATAGCAGTGTAGGCAGAGGGAACCTGAGAACCTAGTGTTAAGACACTCCGTTACCCACTTTCCGCAGAATTGAGGCATTGTATGCTGGTTTAGGAGGTATTCGCAATAATTTAAATTTTCAGTTCATTTTATTTGAAGTCGCTTTTTTTGTTAAAATTTTAATTATATTATTTAAATATTATTCAATAGTGTAATAAGGTTTAATCATTAACATTGTTTTTACAGTTACTTTAAATTTCTGTAATGTCTGATTTCGAATATATTGCGACAAAGATAAATATAGGAAAGCATAAAAACAAATTCAATGTTTTTCCGCATGACAGTGTATTTAGAAAAAAAACCACTTTCGAACACAACGCCTCATTTTATATATAAACATAATCATTCCTGAGCGAAGACTGAACTCACAACCATGGCGTTTAAAGGTGTCCTACTGGGCCACTATGGTATACTCGTACATATATATGACTAGATTCTAGAAAGATCTAACCATTGTTTATATTCAACCGGCGTATTAGATGAATGGGCTCTACATCTCTAGGTACTACTTTCTTGAGATGAATACTTAAATACTTTCTTGCCTGACCCCGAAGCCAGTAACCCCTTTCCGACCACGCAAATATCTTTTATTGCGTAAGTTTAGTATAATTAGTTACTAAAAAAATGAGGTCTGTCGTAGCGCAGAGACAGAAGCGTGTGACTGTAAAATTATATAGGTTGTGGATTCGATTCTCAGTTCAGGAAATGAAAATATTAAATAATATCTACTATTTTCATTTCTTCGCTTTGGTAACAAGGCAAACCGCGGCGTTGAGTTCCTCCACTCAGCACGCAATGCCTGAATTCGGCGCAAATACTAAACTTTTACATTTCCTGGAGTGGGAATCGAGCCCACAACCTGTCGCGTTTACAGACACACGCTTGCGTTTCTACGCCACGACAGGCTTTAAAAGGTAATATGATTTTAAAATTCCGTGTAACCGAAATTTTTACATGTATTATGTATATAGTTTAAATGGACAAATCGTGTTTATAATTGGCCAGGTCGTTCACTAATCATTTATATATTTATCGAGCTTTCATCTCTTAATTTTAAGCGGTAAATGCTCTCAGCTTGTCATATGTTAAAAGACAACGGAGTATCTTAACACTGAGGTCTTTCGTTCCCTCCACCTACCCTGCTATGTGCGGCATACAACGTAAAGCTAAAAAAAACTTATCATATTATTGAAATATTCTATATTTTACAGGATTAAATTGGGTTCAAATCCCATAAGTTACATAAGGGTAACAATTGTAACAAAAATAACAAAACAGGTCAAATGTAGTTGTAACGATAAGTATAAAAAATATAAATCAAAATCGAAATCAAATAATTTTATTCAAAGTAAGAAGTTACAAGCTTCATTTTTTGAACGTCAAATAATTTACCACCAGTTCACTAAATTTAATGCCTTAGACCTGAGAAGAACCGGTGCAAGAAACTCAGCGGGACTTTTTTTTTCCTCAGTCAATAGTAATAGAAATAGCTCGCTATCGTAATGATTATTTAAATGAAAATACAAAAATATATCTTTTAAGTATAATTATTAAATAATTTAAATAGTTATTCAATTTAATTATTGCTATTCGGGAAGCTAAGTAAAATAAATAAAATCCGTAATGTTGCAGAAATGTCGCAGAACTTTCCAAATTAGTTTGAAACTTATGATATAGAGCGCGTTGATGTCTTTTACTATACAAAAATTTTATACATGAGAGTAATTTAGAAAAAGTACAATTTTCAAATTATTAATAAAGAATTACTAATCTATACAATTTGTAATTAAAAAATGCATAAAATTATTGAGGCCATCATGGCGCAGTGACACAGACGTACGTCGCGGGTTCGATCTTCACTCAGGGGGAACGGTTATATTTTAATTTTTCCACTCTCATAAGACAAATCATGGCACTTTTTATATGATAATGACTTATTTAAAAAAAATATAAAAAAATTACTTAAGTAATTCAACATATAATACATTATGCCAAAATTTTCCACTCCTGAATGAATGTTATCTGCAAGTAAAGGAAAAAAATAAAAACATCGCTAAACGACATCGCGATACAATCTGCCGCGTATACAGTTATAATCGATGATTTTAAGTAATTATTAAACAACTAAAATGACTTTACATTTTTATCTTATTCGCTTAATATTTAGGGTTCTCTAGAACGTGTAAAAATGTATCTAATACGAAATATGACTTTTTATCTCCAGTGATTGTTTTGGGATCCCTTTCACGGCTGATTTTAGTATTTTCAGAGTATATTTCAGGTTGTTACAAGACAAATTCCTGGAAAGGTTAAGCCTAAAGCTATGGGTAATAATACTTGCAGTAATATTTGAGACATATACTCTTTGTACCCCTTTTTACGAAAATTACTCGGATGGAGGAGTATGAAACTTGGCACATTTGTAGTTTATATAGCGAAAGAGTGCACAATGATAATATCTTTTTAAAATAACAAAATATATGTTACACACACTGCCATGGTTTGACATCCATGTTATATTAAGCAACATATACGTTGCTAGGAAACGCGTTGTTACCGGGTCAACGAGGACACTGGTATACGTAAATAGAAAGTTATTTTTTTTTTGGTCGAGAGATATACCTTTAAATCGTATCAACTACTGGACGTAGGAAACTAAAATTAGGCATGTAGGCTCTTTGGGGAATTTAAGAAACTACTAAAAGAAATTTCCAAAAAATTCCTATGAAAACTGGATTCTAGATGTTATAATCGACCTAAATGAAGTCATGAGATATAGCTAGTCTAACAAACATACATACATATATATCTCCCTATTTTTAGCTCACATTAGCCTGATATAGAGGCATGTAGAGCGATGTTACACTTTAAGTGCATTGGTTTACTTATTATTCCGCACAAGAATTAAATGTAGGATCGAACTTGACCGGTTTGTTGACCGTTCGAAGCCGTATAAAGCGACCGTAAACATTAATAATACCAATAATAACTAATTAAGAGAATTTATAAAGATTTATTTAAATATATGTATGTATAATACGTGTATGTTAGCTATCTATGCTAATATTGGAATTTTGTGTTTAAATTTCCTTTGCGGTACCGTTATCTGTTACATAGTTGATAGATTTTAAGTCCGTATGTTGCTTTGAGAAGCTTTTAGACTTAATTGTATGTATATTATTTATTGCTAGTTGTATCGTTGTTATGGCCATCGTGTCACAAAGGAAAGCGTCTGTCTGTAAACGCGATTGGTTGATTTCAATACACACTGGAGAATGATTATATTTAAAACATTTTTTTTTATCTTCACGCTGTAACCCGCATATAGCAGGGTAGGCAGAGGGAACCAGATAACCTAGTGTTAAGACACTATTCTCTTTCAACAATTTCGTTCCCCACTTTCCGCTGAATTGAGGCATTGCGTGTTGAGTGGCGGAACTCAACGCCGCGCTTTGCCTTGTTACCAAACCCAAGAAATGAAAATACTAAATTTTACATTTCCTGTAGTGGAATCGAACCCACAACCTGTCGCGTTTACAGTCGCACGCTTGTGCCTCTGCGCTACGACAAGATTTATTATTTTTATTTATTATTTATATAACGCCTGTCGTGACGCAGAGGCACAAGTGTGTGACTGTAACGCGACAGGTTGTGGGTTCCATTCCCACTCCAGGAAATAAAACTATTTTCATTTCTTGGGTTTGGTAATAAGGCAAAGCGCGGCCTTGAGTTCCGCCACTCTATAGAGCGAGGTATCAAATTCGTGTGAAAGTGGAGAACGGAGAAATCTTACCACTAGGCTCTTTCTACGTCTGCTACTACTACTAAAATCACTAAAAAAATATATAGATAGCCAGTAGTGTGCATTTAGCTTAAGGTTTTGTGACGGTGCTTTATTAGATTTAGTAAATATTATTCTACGTGTCATTTTGGAATAAAGTAAATTACAATGAACAAATATAACACTTACTCGTAAAAACTTGGATGGGTTTCAAGAGGCGCGGGTTCGAATCTTATCCTAAATAAATAAGTTAAATATGATAAATTTAAATATGGTTATTTCCTCGAGCGGGTATCAAATACACAACCATCGCGTTTACAATTAGGGGCTACCCCACTGCACCGCGATGGCCTCTCATCATATATTTTTTTGACTTCATGCTGTATCCCGCATATAGCAGGGTAGGCAGAGAGATCCTGAGAACCTAGTGTTAAAACACTCCGGTCTCTTTCAATAATTCCTTTCCCCATTTTCCACTGCATTGAGGCATTTCCACTGCATTGAGGCATTACATGCTGAGTGGCGATACACAACACCCCGCTTTGCCTTGTTACCAAACCCAGGAAATGAAAATACTAAATTTTCATTTCCTGGAGTGGGAATCGAAGCCACAATCTGTCGTGTTTAACCTTGTGCCTCTGCGCCACGACAAGCGCCATAATAATATACAGATAATTCAAGTTTTCTAAAAGTTTCCTAATATGACCAAGAATATCTTTTTTCATATAAGTTAGAAAAAGTCCCCATACTAATAAAGCAATAAATCTTCACTATAATTTATATCTATTTTTAATGTCATGCCACTTTTTATGTCGGCGCCAGTCCGCGCTCCCAATACCTCGATTGTAGCAAAAACTGGATTTAGATTTTAATAAACGTATGTGAACTTGCTAGATGCTGTAAAAAATATAGTAACTTTATTTAGATCTCATGGTTCAGTGGATGATGTGTAATTAATTTCTTAATGGGCTAATTCCTATTTATATTCTATGACAACAAGAAATAACAACTTGGTAACAAGGCAAAGCGCGGCGTTGAGTTCCGCCACTCAGCACGCAATGCCTCAATTCGGCGGAAAGTGAGCAATGGAATGTTTTAACACTAGGTTATCAGGTTCCCTTTTTCTACCCTGCTGTATACAGAATACAGCGTGAAGGTAAAAAAAAATAAAAAAAAATCTTCTATGAAAATATTCTTACATTTTTTTGTACAAAGGCTATATGAACATGTAAGTGATTGTAAACGAGGCGAAATAATGTGCTGGGACCATAGGGCTTAGGTAGCTTTTTGGGTTTGTCCTGAAATTATTATTACTAAATTATTAAGGTTCCTGAAATTGATATGGCAACGAGAATAAATAAGATTTTACGATTTATAGTTGAAACTATGACTACTAGAGTCAACTAACTGACTAAAGAGCCATAACTACTTACTGTATTTCTTAAATATTTTTTATTGAATAGACTATAAGTCTAATATAGATGAAAATAACTTTAAAATTATATATATTTTTTGTTTTAAAATGTACATTTTATTTACAAAATTAGCACAAATAAACAGGAAACATCGAAATTTCGATATGGTTGTAGTGTTTTGTTTCTTACTTGATAGAATTTCGAACAAATGGATTAAAAAAGCACAAACGCTCTAACGTTTGTGCTTTTTAACAGGATATCCATATATTAAATAAAATAATTTTAACCGGATTAATCGCGTATATTTTAGTATTTGAAAATATAAATTTTTGGAAATCCGACGTTTCGAATTTTACACGATTAATCCAGTTTAAATAGTTTCATTTAATATGTGTAATAATCGCGAAAATCAAAGTCAAATCCATATTTTTATTATTTGAAGGAGTTTTAAACAAACTTGACTTTTTTTTTACTTTGTAAAATTAGTAATCGAGACAAAAATCTTTTTGACGAAAAATCTTCTATTCACGGTCAGAGATGCGACACTGAATGGATAAAATGGGAAACGGAGTGTTTTTTTTATTTCTCTTGATACATTCGATATTCCTCTCTTTTTTAACAGATGAAGACCACATAGCAACAATACCATAAGCGTAAGTAAACCATGGATTTCACGAAGCCCAGTCTTAACCATTTATGTCAATAATGTAGAAAAAGTAACTAATTAATAAGAAACCTGTTGTAAAGTTACTTGTACTAGTGTCCCCGTTGACGCTTTAACAATACGTTGCCTAGCAACGTATATGTCACTTTATATAAACATGAATGTCAAACCATGGTAGTGTGTGTCACAATTATTTTATTAATTTAATATATGTTTACGCATTATTTTAAAAATATATTTTTATTCGCTGTTGTACTCCTTCGCTATATAAAATATAAGTGTGCCAAATTTCGTGCTACTCCGTCTGCGTAATTTTCGTAAAAAAGGTTACAAATTTTTGATACACATATGACCAAGATATAGTTTGTATAACTCTAAGTTATGATTTAGTATCAATTTCTTATATTAAGTATTTTTTTTAGCTTCACGCTGTATCCAGTTTATGGCAGGGTAGGCAGAGGGAACCAGAGAAACTAATGTTAAGACACTCCGTTCTCGTTTAACGTTTCCGTTCCCCACTTAACTATTGTATGGACAGATTATTTGTGAGTTATTTAGCCTTTGTCCTACTAATATTATAGATATGAAAGTTTGTGAGGACGGATAGATGTTTGTTAGTCTTTTATGCAAAAACTACTGAACGGGTTCAGATAAAATTTTACAGTATATAGTTTATACATCAGAATAATATAACACATAGGTGAGAATTTAAATATTTATAAAGATTTTTTTATAGCTTAGCCATGATGAAATTTTACGATTTTAATAATTTCTGAATAATGTCTTTTCTTGAGGCAAAAAGCTTTCCTTTGTTTTCCAAGGCAGAGGAAACCTGAGAACCTAGCGTTAAGACACTTCCGCTTCCCACTTTCTGCCGAAATAAGGCATTGAGTGCTTAGTGGCGAAACTCAACGCCGCACTTTGCCTTGTTACCGAACACAGGAAATAAAAATACTAAACTTTTACATTTCCTAGGAATCGAACCCACATTCCGTTGTGTTTACAGTCACACGCTTGTACCTCTGCGCCACGTCAGGCATTAAATAACCTTTCTAAGCACATATTATAATTAATTAATCTCTTATCGCATGTAAAAGGGCTTCAATAGCGACACCTGCCTTTATCGGTCGTTGATCCCGCGCGTCGTAGAGCCGGACTTTACCGTTATCACTTGTGTTATTTTCGACAGCATTTCATTTTGACTGGTTTCTTATTATTAACAGACGCTATAAAAATCCCATCAAAACCTGTTAAGGGCGATGTGTTAATGTGTTATCCAATTATCTAGACGTGTTTGTATTTTCCATACATTTAATTAGTATAAAGGTTAATAAAAAGCTAGTTTTTTTCGGAGACCGGAGTGTATAACAGTTGTTCTTTTTGCCTACCCTGTAATATGTTTCGCCACCCTAAATATAAATTCTTTAATTCGGGTGGAATGCGTTGAACTGAACGTATTATCCTTTTGACTACCCTACTAAGTTTAAGAGATTCTGTTCGATTTTATAGTTTTTTTTATCTGTAAAAAATTTTGTTATCTGTAAAAATATGATTTACATACTTGTTATTAGAAAAATACTGAAGTCATAAAATTCAAATTCTTAGTAATATCGAAAAATATGTAAACGAGTGTTTTTTTTAAAAGGATGTAATAATAACGAAAATCTTTGAAAAAATATAGTGTAACATAACCTTACCAGTATATATACGAGTACAAGTATATTAAACCATGAAGAAAAAAATTGTACCCTTTTTTGCAATTTGTGGTGACGGAGGAGTATAAAATTTGGCATACTTATAGAATTCATTGAATCAATCATCATATACACGTTGCTAAGGCACCGCGTTGTTACCGCGTCAGTGCAATTACGCACATACCGTTTCACAGGGTTTAATTTTAGCTACTCTGTGGAAGCCTTTTAAGATCTCGCTACCCGAGAAGCAAGATCGAATTCTTTTTAATAAGGATCTTTAATAAATAACATTGATTCATTGTTTATTCTTAATAGTGATTTTTTTAAGAAAGCTCTTGTTACCATCAATGCAAAACCTTACAATGCTATATTGAACCATTATAACCGTCTGATTAGTCTGAAAATTTACACTAGTATCCGGATTATGATAGTACAATATTTTAATAGCCATACAATACAATATTTTAATCAGTTCCAGCTATTTGTGCTCGGATTACAAGATCCAAAACGAAAATATTTTAAGCGTTTACTTTTAAGTTTTTAAACTTATTTTGTAATTATTTTCTTTAAAATTATTTTGCAATGGCTCCAGTACAGTGAGGATTCGTAAGAACTTCCTTTCACATATCACTGAATTGTGTAACAACCTACCTGCGGCAGCATTTCCAGGTCGATTCGACATGAGTATCTTCACAAAAGCGCGTCACCGCATAACAAGCAAATGCACCTGTAAGTTCTCTGGTATTACACGGGGCCGGCGGTGATTACTTACCATTAGGTTACTTGTGCTTTCCATAAAAAGAAACCTAAAATCCCATTTTTTTAACTTTTTGATTGAATTTCGAGATAGTCTCTGTCAATGTTACTACTCCTACTCTCTCCTAAGCTTACTTGCCAAATCTCGGTCTTCTATGGGCAGTAGATTCGTCTGTACATTATGTGTATGTAACGTAAGCGTTTTGTATATGTCGATATTATTTTACTTTGTTGCATAATTTAGATCAGTTACAATTTTTTAAAATTTCTGTTACTCAGCACGAAATGCCTCAATTCAGCGAAAAGTGGGGAACAAAAATCTTAGTAGAACAGATTGTCTTAACACTAAGTTACCAGATTTCAGACCTACCTTGCCATGTACGTGAAGCTATATATAAATTTTAATATTAAAGATGCCATGTTCCCAACATGGCAACAACGTCTTCAAGATTTAAAAAAATATCTAAAATTAACTTTATCTCTTACTTAAGTGTACGTAAGTTGAACGTCTGTCGATCGTTTTCCTTAATTCCATAATAAAGTGTTTTGCAAATCGACGTGGAGGTAGAGGATCAACCGGTCGCGAGTTCCGTTAAGCGAGAACACCTCGGGTCATTCAATTGAGGTCTTGTACACATTGTATGCTTATATTTTTTTAACTTTTTTTTAGGACCTAGTGTTGAGACTCTCCGTTCTCCACTTACCATTTAAATTCGAGACATTATGTGTTAAATGGTGGAACTTAACGCCGCGCGTTGTCTCACGAAAACGGAGAATTAAAAATAATTTAAAGGTCACCTAAGCCAATCTTGACCGATGAAACAGCGTCTGACTGTAAACGGAAAATGTTTGTGGGTTCGATTCCCGCTCGAAAGAATTTAAGTTATTTTCTATTTAAATTGTAATATTTAAATTATTTTCATTTCTACGCTCTTGCAACTCAAAACGCGGTGTTATCGCCAATTAACATATAATATCGTGACTTCAGGCGGAGTAAAACCAGTGTTTTGACCCTAGGCTTTTTCTGTGTACCCTATTGAGAAGTTATAAATATAATGAAGTAAACGTGATGTGTCCCTGACTTTACCCATACAAGTTCCACATCCGTTTTATAATTTATAAGAATTATATTATTTCTCGAACGCAGCTCAGCCAGATACAGATACGAGTTTGAGGCTTTTTATGTATAAATTGTAATAAAACTACCATTAGATGGAACTAGCCACGTTCTTGTTAGATCTAACTAAGAAACTAGAATACTAATGTAAGATAATGTATAGTTTAAAGAAAATGTACCAAAAAGTGAAATTATTACGAATAACTCATAAAAGGACTCGTTAGATTTTAACTAACAGATAACACAGATAAAATAATCAATAAAATTGAGAACCTTCTCCTTTTTTGAAGTCGGTTAAAAAATGTAAATGCAAATCAACTTATTAATATGTATATCTTTTTCCCTGTGAGGGGACGGTGTTAGAATACTATTCCCCTCCGCGGCTAGGTAGCGTCACGTAAGAGGCGGGTATCCCAGTAGTTTGGTGGTAGGAGGTTCGTCTTCCGACTGGCTCGCGACCACTATCATGTGAAAGACGAACCTCAAAATATCTTATGATGTGTTCCGATTCGGTAGCATGTAAGCCAGGTTTTCCCCTTTCCCACCCATCCTTTCCCCAAAATGTGGTGGTTCTGATAGCGGACTTCTACATTGTGCTCCCCTTCCATCTGTATCCTCCAGGTTGGCAACGCATCTACAACATTTCTGGTGTTGTAGATGTTCATGGGTGAAGGTAACCACTTACCATCAGGTGGTCCTTCTGCTGGTGTGCCACCCGTTATCCAGAAAAAAATATATATCTACGCCTGTTATAGATAAATAAAAAATATATTTAATAAAAAATATATTTAAATTTAAATGTATGACAAAATACAAATTAATTGAAAAAAATAAAATAAACTAATATCCTTAACATGATATTGTCGTTATACTGGTGGTCTATCAAGGACATTAAGTTCATGTTATCATAATGCTATTGTATTGTCATCAGATTCGGACACGTGTGCAAATTTTCAAATCGGACGGCAAAACGCAAATCCAAAGTAACATTATAAGATTATCTTACATTAACATATAACTAGGTAGATAGATACGTGTGGATAGGTAGATAGATACACTACTGTGAAAAATTTAGTTAAAAGTAAAAAAAGTATATTTTTTTAAAAGCGTTAAATAAAAAATGAATGGAATCGGGAAAAGAATTATATTAATACAATAGTACTATAATCTATAAGTATAAATAAAAGGAGATGTTACCACTGACTGACGCACAGCCGTTAGCGCTGATAGTAGAAATGTGCAATATGGACAGATTTATTTTCATAATGTGGACCTGTCATCTTCTAAGAAGGGATTTTAAAAAAAATTTACCCTGAAAATGTGAAATAGCGGTGAAGGTTTGTATAGAAAAATCTATAAATCGGCACTGATTTTTATAAAAATTGAAAATTAGACTCTTAAAAATATTTCATTGAACACTTGTTTCGTGGTTTACCAGAATTTACCTCCTAAAGGTGCAAGTAAGTAATTGAAACTTGTAAGATAGGCTACTTTAGGTTAGGTCGCGATAACCGACATCCAAATGGACCAAGTCGCGGACGAAAGTTAGTTTTAATATAATAATGCATTTCAACTTTTTAGTAAGAAAAAGCTCCTTCTCTCTCTCATTAAGAACGGAGTGTCTTAATATTAAGTTTTATCTGCCTGTGCCTTATGTGGGACAAGCGATAAACTAAGCTCACTATTATGAACGATGATCGTGACTTGTAGCAAAAGTAAAGTCAATGTTACTATAAATGTAGCTATTTGTACTATCTTTACTCACTAACATGTGTCAATGTAATTATTATAACTTATTCGAACTTCTTTGTTAAAAAATCAACATTAACTATTCCTGAAAAACGAAAGTGGAATATGTTATGTATTTTTCATATTATTTCGAAGACTTAAACACGATTCTCACTTGAGGGAATTAAAGTGATTTCTTTTTTTGTTCTGATAAAATAAAGAGAGTCTTAACACTAGGCTCTCTCCGACTACGAAACTATGCGAGTAAAAAATAAAACTATATGCATACGATTTATATGTTATTTATTATAGTGCATAATATAGATATCTGTATTCGAATTATAGCTTGTATATATTTATATCTATAATTATATCTTTACTAAGAAAATGAATTTTTATTATCCATGAATTATCATCGGCGATATCACATTCAATAACAAACACGCGATAACGATTATAATGGTTAACTTATTCGATTATCAAGTTTAGATAAAATAATCGATTGTAGTACAATAACTCCTAATTACATTACTTTGTTCATATTTATTATAATAAACATGTCTTTCTTTTTACGGGACACAAATTTAATTTTTAGTCCAAATAACAAAGGGAATAATAATACCTGAAATTATTTTTATCTATGTGTCGCTCTAGCAAAACAAAACACGGCGTTGAGTTCCGCCATTCAACTCGAAAAGTCTCGAATGCTTACGAAGTGAAGAGTGTCTTGACACTAGCTTTTCTCTGACTACTCTGCTATGCGGGTAAAAGCGTAAAAAACTATATCGCATGACATAGATAATATATATTAGATGCAAAAGTGGAAAGTCAGAAAAAAATCCTGAGTTGACCTTCGAAACCACAGTATCGATGATACCGGAGGAAGGTTACGTAAATAGCATGAGGCCCTCCCGGAAGGTATAAAGAGGTTGATGACAATAGTAAAAGCAAAGAAACTATGCCCACAATGTTTTGTGCTTCCCAACCATATCCACCTCGCCAGGAGTTACACAGAAAAGCATAATAATATCAAAGAATATCGAAAAGCTTTTTCTGATTGTAGTTAACTAGCTGTACCCCGCGCCTTCGTTTGGGTGGAATAGAACCTAAAATGCTGTCTCTTAGTGGTTTGTGAAAGTAGGGGAATTCCCCAATGAGCCTTTATATATATATGGTACCTATATAAAATTAATTTCAGCACAATACATGAAAACAGTCCATAATAATTATATCACGCACAATGTCTCTATTTTAAAGTTACTAATCTCATAATCTTTATATACTAGTGTCCCCGTAAATGCGTTAATAACGCTAAATATATAACGTTAAATAGATAAAACGCTTGTCAGGCGAAACTATTGTGCATAGAGAGATGAAATGAGGCATTTAAATTCTTTAGGGACAGCAGGAGAACACTATGAGAGGATTTTTCAAAATACCGACTAGAACGGAACATATCGGGATTTTAGCTTTTTTAGTTAACAAACGTGGTTGTGGGCTACAACTAGTTAGCTATATAACATTTTAAAATCAAAAGTACCTGTTTTTGTCGTTACATATTTTAGTAAAGGTTCAGTAGCTAAAATTGCAGTTATCTTTCTACAAAGGTTCAAACAAGGGAGTGAATAATTGCAAAATATATATTGTATATTTTAATATGAAAAATAAAATTATAATAAATAAAAGATCTGTATTTAATTATTAAAATACCTTAAATGATAATAGGTAACTATTGCCTGACAAGTTTCTTGTTAATCAGCAAAAATCACATATAATATTGTCAACAAATAGTACAAAGAACTAAAATTTTTGTGATAATTAGCGAAGAAATTGGCCTTTATTGGGTAACTGGGACTCGATAATTCTTATATTTTTATTAGAAAGATAGTTTTTTACAATGCTTTAAATAGAAGCAAAGTACAAAGTAGTTTTTTATATTCCTACTCCTTGTAGAGAATACTATTAGTGGTTAAAATGAAAAAGGTAGAGGAAAGTATAGTTGAAATAACATAGTGTGAAGAAATGAAAGAAATATCACAGAAACAAAAGGAACATATGAAAGATGCTTAAAATCAAACAGAATTGCAAAAAATTCTAAATTAATACATAGATATACGAGTACACCTAATGCTGTACATGTCAGCCCTTTTAATTAAACAATAATAAATAAATATGTTATTAAGATTTAAACAAAAAATGAAAACAAATTTCAAAAAGAATACATTAAAAAGGAAAATTATTACAAATAATTCGAAAATTACTCGCCAGATTTTATCTAAATTTAAATGGGACCACAACACAAGCAGTAGATATCATATGAAAAAAGAAGCAATAAAATTGATTAACCCAGTAAATAGTTACATAAAAAAATGAAGTCAAATTGTGAACCTGTCCTTTTTAGAAGTCAGTTAAGTATTATGAAGACTAAATAAACAGAAGCTTATCAGACAGTAGTTACAAACCTAACTTATATAATTGGTTTCTTCATACTGTTTGATTCCTCTTATTCCGTACATTACAACAGAAGGCGAAACTGAGGATCAACGCTAGTACCTGAAAAATAAAAATTACTATGTATTTTTGTTACGTTATAACAAATGAGTTACGTAACTTAAGCTGTGTACGTAATGATTACATATATGAATTCGATTACATTAGGAAAATTTTAAATATATGAATTACAAGTAGCCCGATTGATATATAAAATACACGTTTCCTTAGCAACGTGTCAACATGTCTATTTATATATAATTTTTTTATATTATTACGTAAAGGAAAAACTTTGGATCCGTTTTTATGAAAATTATGCAAACGGACGACTATGAAAACTAGCATCTTATAGTGTACATGGAGAAGAAGTACATAAAAACAATATTTTTTATAATAATGTATGAGAAATATATTAAATTCATAAAATTAATATTACCCACACGACCATTACGTTTCATACGTTTTTAAATAAAGTGCCATACACGATGCTAAGTAAACGTATATTTTATACTTTAATGGGGCTTCTTATAGGCCCTATATAAATGTGTAAAAATCTCACCTCTATCGCAATAATAATAACAATGACAATTGCGATGATTTCCGAATACTTCTCGAAGAAGTCACCGACGAGGTCGTTGCACCCTGGGTAGGAGTTGCCTAAGTTACACGTGACGTTGCTGGGACAGCAGGACGGTGGCACACTTTCCGACAGTCCTATATATGAACCGGCACCCGTCGTACCGCAGCAAGTGAACTGTAGGGATACAATACAATTGAATTAAAATTATTAGTATATATCGCGTTTTCATTCCCCACTCGCGAAACTCAACGCCTCGCTTTGTCTTGTTACCAGAGCGAGGAAATAATAATACTAAATAATATTTAATATTTTCATTTTTATAGCGGGAATCGAACCCACAACTTGTCGCGTTTACAATCGCACGCCTGTGCCTTTGCGCCACGACAGCCCTCCTTTAATAAAAAGAACGGAGTGTCTTAACATTAGTTTCTCCAGCTCCCTCTGTCTACCCTGCTATGTGCTGGATACAGTGTGCGGCGTACTCTCTATCTTCTCTATCTGTAACCCTGACAAGCTGAAAATTCATAGGTTAAAATATTTTTGTACGCATAATAGGACATATTATTGTCAGCTTATTGTAACCTTTGTAATTCCGGTGTATAAGCTATATTACTGTAAAGTTTCATCTACATCTGTCCAGTAGTATTTGCGTGAAAGAGCAACAAACATCCAATGATCATCACAAAGTATCGCATTTATAAAAGAAACCAAACAATATTCCATTTCAAATCTAATCTCATTGTATCACAAAATCATATCTGATATTGGATATATTGTGAATTGACCTAATTTTGCACTCTTTTCATTTCAGGTTAGTTTATTTAATAATACCTATGCTTTTGTATCTTGGACTAAGTATACCTCACTAGATATTTTATCATAAATATGTTGCAATTGCTTTTACAACATATTTATGAAATGATGAATGATTTTAACAAAAAAAGAAAATCGACTTCAAATAAAATGCACTAAGAAGTAATATTTTTGAGTTATTCTTAATGAATAACTCAAAAACTATCTGTCAGATACGCCTGTCGTGGCGCAGAGGCACAAGCGTGCGACTGTAAACGCGACGGGTTGGGTTCGATTCCCACTCCCAGGAAATGGATTTTTTTATTTCCTGGGTTTAGCAAAGCGAAGCGCGGCTTTGAGTTCCGCCACTCAGCACGCAATGCCTTAATCAAATCAATGCTCAATCAAGTGGGGAGCGGAGTGTCTTAACACTAGGTTCCCTCTGTCTACCCTGCTATGTGCAGGATTCAGCGTGAAGCTTATGTACGTATGTATGTACTTGTCAGATCTTAACTAAATTTACATGGAACCATATCAGAAGCACTAGCTATCATATAAAAAAGTCATTAAAATTGGTTCACCCAATAACAAGTTATGCAATAACACAATTAAAAAAATACAATTGAATTGAGGACCTCTTCCTTATTCTGGAGTAGGTTAAGTAACAGGGTAGAAGACAATAGCAATTATCGATTTCAATTGATTGCTGTAAAACCGTTAGATTCAGATAGATTTATAAAATTACCTAAATATAAGAACTAAAAATGTGGAAATGAGAGCCAAGTTCAATATTAAGAATTTGCCGACGAAGTAATGTAATTAATGGATGTCGAACTCTATAACTAAAATTATATTTATTTATAAGTAAATAGATAAATTAAAGCTTAATATGAATATTTTTATATACATTAATGAAGTAAAAGAGGTTCGTGGAAGAACCACATAGACTGTATAGTCTTTTTAGTAGCTTGAACATCGCTGGGCAAATTGTCGCGTATAAACCGTCGGTGTAAATATGCGTTTCCTTAGCAACGTGTATATCACTGTTAGAACAATGTATGTCCAATATTTATTTTATGAATTTAATTTTTTTTTTTTTTTTTTTATGGATAACTGATGGCAAACGAGCAGAAGGACCACCTGATGGTAAGTGGTTACCTTCGCCCATGAACATCTACAACACTAGAGGCGTTGTAGATGCGTTGCCAGCCTAGAGGATACAGATGGAAGGGGAGGACAATGTAGAAGTCCGCTATCGGAACCACTACATTTTGGGGAAAGGATGGGTGGGATAGGGGAAAACCTGGCTTACATGCCATCGAACCGGAACACATCATAAGATATTTGGCGGTTCGTCTTTGACATGAGCCAGACGGAGGACGAACCTCCTACCACCAAAAAAAAATTAATGTATTTCTAATACAATATTTTAAAAAATATTGGCTTTTTTAGAGGTCATATATTAACTTTTTCTCTATAAAAATTTCAACCGTCTGTTCGTTGCTAAATTTCTTCCTGCTTCGTCCGCGTAAGAAAATTTCCCTTCATGTATTAATATATGTATTAATCGAGTAAGTAATACTCACACTGTGTCACCATATGTTCAATATACATTTATGTATAAAGTGAAATGTTAGCCTGTTGCTAGACAACATGTCTTTACACGACAATGGGTAATACTGTTTTAAATTCTATAATTAATTATAAATATCATACTTCTTGTTCTTTTATCTAAAACTTAAACTTAAGCTACAGTTATCTTACCGTGGTTTCCACGGCGTGGAAGTACTCCCGAACGTTGCTCCTGAGGAAGGCATCGTTAAGCCAGCCTTGCACAGTCTGTTTAATGTTGTTCAAATTTTGGAAGAGTATCACCGATATGTACGTCTTACCGGCGGCCAGCGCAATCATACAAATTCCATACTGTAAATAAACAAATTCTAATTCTCAATTATATCTAAAAACAAATTTTATAATAAGTTATTCGTTAATTCTACAGCTTCACGACTTTCCCGCTTAACAGGGTGAACCTAGTGTCAGATATTAAGTTCTCCGCTTTCCATCTGAATTCTAAAATTAAGGCATTACGTGGAAAATGGATTACGTGGAATATAATCATTCCACGGAGTGAGAATCGAACACATAACCAATGGCATTTAAGGTAAGAAGTCCCGCTGTGACACGATGGCCAAAAAAAAGTACATTATAGACATCTTAATTTATATATAAAATTAAAGATATAACAAGTTTTTTTTAGTTTCAGTGGGTAGTCAGAAAGAATCTGAAAATCCAATGAGAACACTTTGTTCTCTATAACATTTCCGTTCCCTACTTTCCACCGAATTGAGGCATTGCGTGTTGAGTGGCGGAACTCAACACCACGCTTTGCCTTAATATATAAGATATATCAATAAGAAGTTATTGTATGTTGAAATAAAAAAAGTATCTCACCAGTACAAGTAAGCATCTGTTCTCTCTAATAGCCCCACAGCATCCGAAGAAAGCGATCACAAAAGTGACGGCGCCCAGAACTATAATCGTGATTGGTATGACATCCACGTTCGTGTCCACTATTTGGAAGACATCACCCAAATTTAATAGTACAGCTACTCCCAAGCCGAGTATTGTTAGTCCGGCTAACTAGAAATAGAAAAAAAAATGAAAAATGTTAAATATTGTACAAAAGATATTTGATTCTTAACGCTGTATCCTGCATATAGCAGGGTGGGCAGAGGGAACCTGAGAACCGACGTGTTAAGACACTCCGTTCTCTTTCAACAATTCCGTACCCCACATTCCGCCGGATTAAGGCATTGCGTGCTGAGTGGCGGAACTCAACGCCACGCTTTGCCTTGTTACCGCGCTTTTTACTTCATGAACCAATTTTGGTGATTTTTCTGTTTATGATAGCTAGTACTTCTGATGTAATCCCATTTAAGTTTAATTAAGATCTGACGAGTCGTTTTTGAGTTATTCGTAATAATTTTACTTTTTAGTACATTTTATCTGAAGTCTGTTTTCTTTTTTGACAATTTATTATGTTAACTGACAATTCGAAAGTGTTTATAATAGCTTAAAACCATTTGGAAAAAAATCTTTATCGAAATAAAGAATATTTTTATCAATTGTTTTTATATTGTTCTTATCTATCACATATTTTATTTTTACAACTAATACTGAAGGAAGGAGTTATAAAATATATTTTAATTGTAACTTCATATACCACCAGTGTAATTTAACAGATAGTGTCTACTCCGATAAAAGGCACGAATGAATACCACCGCCCACAACAAATTAACAATATTGAAGAGATAATATACAATTTTTACAAAGTACAACACCTTGCTTCTATAGGACACTAACTTTAGTTAAAATTAATTCAAAGAAATTTATTTTTAGTGCTAAATAATTCCATTCTCAAACTTTTAAACATACATACATAGCTTCACGCTGTATCCCTCATATAGCAGGGTAGGCAGAGGGAACCTAGTGTTAAGACACTCTGTTCCCCACTTTCCGCGGAATTGAGGCATTGCGTGCTGAGACCTTGTTACCAAACCCAGGAAATGAAAAATTCCATTTCCTGGAGTGGGAATCGAACTCACCACCTGTCGCGTTTACAGTCGCACGTTTGTGCCTCTGCGCCACGACAGGTTTTAAGCTTTATGCTTTTCCCTGCATACAATGCAGCGTGCAGTAGTCAGTAAGAATCTAGTGACAAGACACTATTTTCGTAAATTGAAACATTGCATGTTGAGTGGTGCAATCCTACGCCACTCCTTGTCCTTGTCCAGAGCGGAAAAGTGGAAATAATGTAAATATGAAGGTACCCATATAGCTTTACGCTTTACCCCGCATGGTAAGATAGGCAGAGAGTACCAAGTGTCAAGACACTCTGTTCTCCGAAGGGCCATATATATCTATGTATAATAGATTCTGTTTGCCGCCACGATTTTGTTTTTTAAAATAACAATAGAAAAAAAATAGAAAAACTTACTGTGAAAACAAAATTTATTAAAAACAGACCATATTTAATTATACAACACATTTTGTTTTACTAATATCAAAATTTGAACAACTTAACGACAGAAATAACTCACAATGACTAACTTTGTACTGACTCGCGTATGTAATAAATATTATGCCATAAACTTATCTGATAATATTAGAGATAAAAACTAATGTTAGATATAGTGAAAGTGTGTGTGACTCATGGAGGGGTTTTTGGGAAATTCGATAATTTATACATTTAATATGTTTAAAAGGGTCCCTTATGCCTACACTTGGGTCCCAAGTCCTAGGTTACTGCTAAGAGCTACTCTCTGCACACGATGAGCATCCGCACAGTTAATCCATGAAATGCTTAGGTTATGTTCTGAGTTCTCTTCTGTTCTTTTCTTCTAAAAGACTAAACCTAAAAAGCTATAAGAGTCAAATCCACAAACGTAATAGTTGTAGGTTCGACTTCCACTTGGGGAGTGTTTATATTTAAGTTAGTTCCAATATTTCATTCTAGTAGGACATAGCACGGTGTTGAGTTCCGCTATTCAACACACGATGTCGACAATTCCAGTCAAAGTGAAATAAATTCCAGATGAAATAGAGAAGGGTGTCTTAACACTAGGTTCTCTCTGAATATCAAAGAAAAAAGCTGAAACTGTAAAAAAAGAAAAAAAAATACAGAAGAAATTGAATCGGTGAGTGCAGAAACAACGTAAGTCCTGATTTTCATATTTTGCAGGAGAAAGAAACAAGTGTTGAACTTTCCTTTCTAAGCTAGTTTAAATCGATTACGATTTTTCGCATTTTGTGATTTACGTTGTTTCTGCACTCACCGATTCAATTACGATGAACGGAAATGTTAAAAGAGAACGGAGTGTCTTAACAGTAGATTCTCTGGTTCCCTTCTACAATAAGCCAGTGGATATAGCGTGAAGCTAAAGATATAATATTAAAATTTTCGTCAAGAGCTGGTACCTAATATTCTTTCTTCTGAATATTCGAAAAAAATAGCCATAACAACCCATAGTTTGAGATTTTTAATTACATTCTAAATGTATCAAAATACCGTCACTTTAAAAATTGCAAATTTTTAATTTTACTATTTATTAGAAAACCTTTATATATATATTTCTTTTAATTATGTACCGCCCTTTTTTTATCATTGCATGTGTAAATAGTTATAACTTGGGTACTTCCAGGTAATCTAATAAGAATTGGTTTTTACAATCTTAGTGCGTTTAATGACTCAATAAGTAATCAGCTATAAAAACATATAATAATATCATATCTGCTGTTTCTGTAGGTACAAGATAACAAGAGGAAACAATTGTTCTAACAATTATTATAAATGTGTTTGTTGAATCACGAATAAAGTAATAATTAAGATTAACAAAAAAGGAAACCGACTTCAAATATAATGAGTTAATAATAAAAACAATAACATTATAGGGCATAACTCAAAACAACACATCTATAGGGCAAGTTAATGAAAACTTTTTTTTTTATTGATAAACACGGCAAACGAGCAGAAGGACTAATTGATGCAGGTAAGTGGTTACCTTTCGCCCATAGAAATCTGGCTAACCCAGAGATGTTGTAGATGCGTTGCCAACCCAGAGGATACTGATGGAAGGGGGACAATGTAGTAGTCCACTATCAGAACCACCACATTTTGGGGAAAGGATGGGTGGGAAAGGGGAAAATCTGCTTACATGCCATCGAACCGGAACACATCATTAGATATTTGGCGGTTCGTCTTGACATGATAGTGGTCATGAGCCAGTCGGATGGACGAACCTCCTACCACCTTTATCAAACGAAGAATTTGTATGGAAATTAAAAGCGCCCCTACCATGCACAAGAGGAACCAAAGTTTCCCATACAAAATGTTTCGATACGATACGAATACTATGTCACAAGTTTTCCTTCTTGTTACAGATCTTAACTTATCAAAATCGGTTCGACCAGTAAAAAAATATGTGGTAACACATATAAAAAAATGTCGAATTGAGAACCTCCACCTTTTTTGAATGTCCGTTGAATAACTTTAATGTAATTTTACCATATAAAGCTAAGTTAAGAATTTAATTTTGAATCTCCTGTTCCTTCATTTTTATGTTTTGCACAGAAATTGATTTATGAATAACTACATACATACATAGCTTCACGCTGTATCCCTCATATATCAGGGTAGACAGAGGGAACCTAGTGTTAAGACTCTCCGTTCCTCACTTTCCGCCGAATCTGAGACATCCCAGTGCTGAGGGAGGTGGTAGTCAACGCCGCGCTTGCCTTGTTATGCCCAGGAAATGAAAAATTCCATTTCCTGAGTGGGAATCGAACTCACAACAGGCGTTATGGCACCAGGTTCTGTTATATTGATAAGAACTAAAATCTTTATAAACTGTATAGATTTATGAATAAGCAAAGTTTCATTTAAATATGTTTGGTGGTTTTATGCAAAAGTGTGTTTTAAACATTCTTTCAGCTTCACAAACTTTCGCAATTTTTTTATGGATAACGGATGGCAAAACGAGCAGAAGGACCACCTGATGGTAAGGTGGGATACCTTCGCCCATGAACATCTACAACACCAGAGATGCTGTAGATGCGTTGCCAACCCAGAGGATACAGATGGAAGAGGAGGACAATGTAGTATTCCGTTCTCGAACCACCACATTTTGGGAAAGGATGGGCGGAACTGGAAAATCTGGCTATACGCCATCGAACCGGAACACATCATAAGATATTTAAGGTTCGTCTCTGACATGATAGTGGTCATGAGCCAGACGGAGGACGAATAATATTAGCAGGTTTTGTTAATTAATATGTATACGATTCTTTAAATGGTCATACAAAATACATATCAAATATTGTTGTTACGATGGTATGATTACATTTTCTCATTTTAGTCCCTCTATCTTCTAATAGAGAACATATATGTCCTTATATATATATATATATATATATATATATATATATATATATATATATATATATACAAATTGTATATCTATTACGTATAAAATTTGTGTTTTTCTATAAAGCATTTATTAATAAAAATATTTTTGCTCTTAAAACATTTAGGCGTAATATTTTTGAAAACAAACTATATCCTGTTTTTAAGTATTTGTTAAGAAGTTATTTTAACTTATTGATTTCAGTTATCATTTTCTGTTTGTCAGTGACTAGAAATAAATGTAGTTTAATCGCGCTGTGGACGCTGAGTAAATTAGTCGTGACTTCGTTCTTATTTCCGCCTAAAAAAGTTCATCGAGATTAGATAGTAATAGCATTTATAGCAATTCTTGTACATTTGGAGTGCTTTACCTAAAAATGTTATATGATAATGGTTGGGTAGCCCCGGACACTGCTGTTGGGAACCTTCGGACACAGTTCTTACTTTTTTTCGAAATTATATTTTGCTTATTTATTGAAAGTACTTTAATTGGTACTACAGTATCTTAAATATGTTACGTATTTCTGCAAATATAATAATAACATAGGTGAAGTAACTATGTTGTTACTATCGTTATAGAAATACTAAGATGTAAGGTGGTAGGAGGTTCGTCCTCCGTCTGGCTCGCGACCACTATCATGTCAAAGACGAACCGCCAAATATCTTATGATGTGTTCCGGTTCGATGGCATGTAAGCCAGGTTTTCCCCTTTCCCACCCATCCTTTCCCCAAAATGTGGTGGTTCCGATAGCGGACTACTACATTATCCTCCCTTTCCATCTGTATCCTCTAGGTTGGCAACGCATCTAGTACATCTCTTGTGTTATAGATGTTCATGGGCGAAGGTAACCACTTACCATCAAGCGGTCCTTCTGCTCGTTTGCCATCCGGTATCAATAAAAAAAAAAAAAAAATATGCCAAAATTTATGGGGAGAACCATTGAAAGAGGAAAATAAGAGGAAAATCAAATGATAGAAACATTCGATTCCCACTCCAGGAAATGTAAAATTTAGTATTTTCATTTCTTGGGTTTGGTAACAAGGCAAAGCGCGGCGTTGAGTTCCGCCACTCAACACGCAATGCCACAATTTGGCGGAAAGTGGGGAACAGATTTGTTAAAAGAGAATGGAGTGTCTTAACACTAGGTTCTCTGGTTATCCTGCGTACCCTGCTATATGAGGGAAACAGCGTGAAGTTAAAAAGAAAAAAATAGTTAGTTTATATGCAAGTATATGGAATAAATAGCCTTTTCATAACTCATTTTACTAATGTTATTTTTCTATCAAAAGTTATTTATAGTTTGGGTAGAAGACTTTCTTTCATCATTACTTGTAATTTAGCTTGCAGTGTGTACGTAACTTTTGTTTTTATTGTCTTGTGGTATTAATAATATCTCTCTCTCCGCAAAATATGGGATATGTATGGACAAAAAACAACTTTATATATTTTATATATTTTATTATAAACTTAATTTACTACGTTAAAGTAAACATATCGTAACCGTCAATACTTATTGTAAAGAATCGTTAATATTTTTAATATTCTGAATAGACCCAAAGCTTAATAGGCAGCCATACTATAGATGTATGAAAAATAACCTAACATTTCAAAGTATACCACATAAGTCTTACATTTCTATTAAAAGAAAACCTGGCAAAATAATGCATTTTTTAATGTAATCAAAGACGCTACACGAACATTTATTTTATAGTTTCACGCTTTTTTGTTTATAATATTAGTGTCCCTAAAATTTAATAATATTAGTGTCCCTGGTGATGCGTTAATAGATTAGATATTTAGGCTTTTAAGGGGCCCCTAAAGCCTACACTTAGGTCGTAAGCCTTAGGCACTATTGAGAGCTTCTTTTCCTGCGACGCCCTCAGACACACCGGATCTCGCACTGTGAATCCATGGAATACTAAGGAGTTTCATATTTGGATTTTTTTATTTGATTTTATTAACTATCTCTCAAATCTTTACTAGTAGTTCATATTAATAGCTTATAAAATAATATTATTTATACTTAATAGAGCTTTTAAGCTCTTTTAAAGCTAAAAATGTGGATTGTAGGTATAAGATTTAGTAGCGCGCTCTTCTGTTCTTATTGCGTGCGTGGTTTGCGAGACACAGTCCGAATACCACAGCTACCAACTGAAACAAAAATACAAATATCATAAAGTATTGTATATATAATAAATAAGTATTATTATTAAATATTGATATATAAAGGCCTTCGTGACGCAGTGGGAAAGTGACTGACCGAAAACGCGATCGATTGAGAACTTGATCCCCACTCAAGCAAACTATTATATTTAAATTATATTTATTTGCTTCGTTTTAGTAAGACAAAGAGCGGCGTTCAGTTCCGCCACACAATCAATAAGAAATCGTGTGGAAAACACAGAAGGCAGGGTCTTAACACTACGTTACCTCCTGCACAGCAGGCTCAAGTCGTAAGTGACCCTTTGCAGCTTTCCGTTCAAATTCGCGACATGTATAAGTGGCCGATATTTATATTTCGTTTTATCTTGCTAGAGTGCAAATAATTTAAATATAAACATTACCCCGAGTGGGAATTGAATCGCATTTACAGTCAAACGTTGTCCCACTGCGTCTCGATGGTCATATGACTATATATATAAGATACTAGCTAATTTCCGCGACTTCATCTGGGTGTACTTACACCTAAAATTTTGTTTTTTTTACCCGTTTCTATTAGAATTTCGGAAAATTCTCTCTAATTGTTTCTCTTCAGTTTTCTATGGTTAGTAGTTTCACCTGTAAGTTGTCTATGTAAGTATGTCCTGCAAGTAGTCTTGTAAGAAAACGTTTTATATATATAGATGTAAATATATTTTACCTCAATAGCGACGACGACAATGGCCACAACACCGATAGCCAAGCCGAAGGTCTCAAAGAACTCGGTGACGACCTTGTTGCAGCCGTCATAAGCGTTACCGATGACGCAAGGGGAGGAGGCGCAGCAGGTCTCCGGTAGGGTGATGTTCAGGTAGGACAGCGCACCTTGTGGGCCGCAGCATTTGAACTAAAAAGAAAGAATTAAAGTTTGAATTTTAAAGTTTTTATTTTGAATTTGATATTGTTTTTGTATTTCCTATTTCCTATTTCCCATTGAAATAATTTAAATAATTTCCTAGATTTTAATGTAATTAGAGATTTTGTGGAGATAGGGCTTGCAATCCCGCATCCTATGTTCAATCTCGGTATTTGCCGCCGATATACTAATTTCTAACTTCTGTTGCAAAGTAAGAGCAGATAGCGTAATCTCTCCAAGGGCATTTCTTGTCTTCAGCCCCTTCGGCAACATTGGTACAGTGTTCACGCTAGTGGGAGGACGTATGAGGGTTATTTTAGGCTAAGCTCTAAAGATCTCGCGGATCCCGCACCCGTAATCCCGCAACTTGCGGGATCGGAAAATGGTGCGGGATCCAGCAATACCGACATCTCGGTATTCCGAGATTGGAAGCCCTACATGGGGACGATTATATTTAAACTATTCATTTCATTTCAATTTTATTTCATTGCTTCGGTATACAAGAAGAAAGGTAGCTTTGAATTTTCGATATAGGGCGGAAAGTGAAGAGTTGATGTCATGAAAAAGACTATTTTCTCGAGTGAAGCCTTTAAAATACCCATACTACGAGTATCTATTAATAAGTCGTCTTTCATATAGGTACATTTTTTATTATTATTAGGATTTAGTATTTCTTTTATTTACAGTAAAAAACTTAAATTTTAAATCGTCTGCTTTAATATTTGATATGATTTATCAACTTATTGACGCCTAATGCAGATATAACTTCTTATAAATTGTTATTATAATTATTGTTTATTATCAATGTTATGTGCTACTTTGCAGTGCTATCTAATCTTGCGTTGTTTGACACACAAATATTATCCTATCAGATATGTCATCACCATTTTTGGCTTTTTATTTTTTTTTACATTAATAGAGAAGAAACTCCTTAGCGCACCATGAAGTTATAGTGCGGGTGTCCATCGCGTTGCAGAAATGGGAGTTTGGAGAGTGCCTGCCTGACTGACTTACGAGACAACGTGTAGGTTTAAGGGCCCCTTTAAAATGCGCGTTTACGTTCAACTCCATTGTCCGCATTCCTCTCTCTACCTAACCAAAACTAGTAGCCCTATTAACATGTAAAATATACGTCGTCTTACCAAGGTATCAAAGTAACTTTTTACAAAAGATATGGTGGTGTGAGTAATAAGTTATTTTATTAATTAAATGTATTTGTGATACATTCCTCCATCATTTGCATAATTTTCATTCAAAACTCGAATCAAAACTTTAATTAGAAAAAGTAGGCAAGTCAAGCTACTGAGTCGACAGTGTTCAAATAAATAGGTAGCAACGGTACAGTTCTGACTATCAAACATGCGAATAATTTAGGAACTGTCTAAAGAGTGGATACTAGTCAATCTGCAAGTTTTTCTTCTAAATATTCCTTAATACAAATAAACTTTTGGAAACACTTTTGGATCATCGAATGAACATAAAAGTACCATTTCGGACTTAGGCTTAGAAGAAGGTTTGTCTTAATCTTCGCTACTCAAAGTAAGTAACTAGTAAAAGCTCCAATATACCCGTAAGTAGTGCTAAAGTGCTTCGCTTCTAAAACTCACGAGCTTTCCGACTAATGCAAATTTAATTATAGTTGTAAAAAAAATTATTAATGGGTTTTTTATAAGTAACAACTAATGATTAAAATGGCATTATAATGTAATCTCCTAAGCATGCAATGCATAAAGTTTCAACTTATTATACAATACTTATTTTTACCAATACTAAAAATATTACATAGATTTCTAACAAATTAACAAATGAAGCGCAATATATAGATATACTTACAGATCTTTCTAACTCGTGGAAGGTGTTCCTATCCCTGGCGAAGGCCTCGTTGAGCCAACGTGGGATGTCCTCGAGGAGCTGGTCTTGTTTCACAAATATCAGCGTGGCCAGTGTTATTTTCAATATCATCAAAACAATCATGAATATTGCGTACTGAAAATAGAAACAAATATATGACAATATATACTTCTCTTTATACATTACCAGTTGTACCCGGAGCGCGTTGCTACGCCAACAACTATAATACATATATATATCAATTTTTATAGTAATCAGTACAGTCGTTTTTGACTTCATCGATGACATACAGGCAAACATTCATTTTTATATATTCCTCTGTGAAAAAATACATGGTTATACTGATTTTCATGACAATCAGTTCAACGGGGCAGAAGTTGCTACTCTGCAGCTCCACTTGGCGAGTGGCATGAGCATAGTATACATACTTTAATCGTGGAAAAATACATATTATATACCAATTTTCATAATAATTGGTACAGTAGTTTTTGAATTCTTCGATGACGTACAGATGACGTACACATTCTGGTGTATAAGCTTTATTATTGTTAAATTTATATAGATCCGTTCAGTAGATTTTATATGGAAGATGACTTTGCACCCTCACCTACTCTCACAACTTTTGCATGAAGTACTAGATTCTTATAGTTATATTAAGGCCAAATTACACAATATCTTTATGAATCTAGCCTATGTGTTATTTTATAGCCTATATGTTATTTCAAGAAATATGAAATCAGTATTACTGTAAAAATTCATCCATATCCGCTTAGTAGATTTTGTATAAAAGAACAACAAACAACCATTCAGTCTCAAAAACGTTTGCCTTCAAAATATTATTGAGATAAACAATTGAAAATCAGCGTTGGTAATCATTGAATTTAACAATTCAAATTCATATTAAGATGTATTTTGTATTTAATGACTCAACCACAGATTTGCATATATATATATATATATATATATATATATATATACTCGTAATAAAACAATACGCTACGCGTTAGATGTTTTGTTATACTTTCTTTTTAAAAGATCTTATCATGTACATGTACATAATATCTGAGACATAATACTACATAATACTTTACCAAATTCAGAAAATTGCTGAATTTTATAATTAATAATTAAATAATTCAATTGATTAAAAAGTTATAAAGTAAAACAATTGAATTTTATGAATACTTACAGTGATAAGCATACAGTTACTCTCCCTGATCGCCCCACAACATCCGAAGAAGGCGACCACGAACACGATACATCCTACCACGATAGCGCCTATGGGGGTCAGCTCGAATATTCTAGAGTCTTCGAATATATCCGTTACATTGGATACTTGGAGCTCAACTGCTACACCTAGACCTATAAGCGCTATGCCGGCGAGCTGAAAACAACAATTAAAAGTCTTTTTTGAAACTAATTTAAAAAAAAAGTTTTCCTTAATGTCATATGAACATTATACTGTCACAGGGTCCGGACATGTGTACAAATTTCTACATTAAAATATAACAAGCTAAAAATTTTCTAATTAAAAAAATTCGTTTTCATCTGTATCCTGAGATTCGGACACACGTGCAAATTGAAAATTTGCAAATAGATTGCAGGAAGTGGGCCAAAATATTAGGCAGATTTTCTCCCATTGATTAATTGACAGGTAGATAAAAAATATTAATATCGAAAAATAAAAAAGCAGCTTCGCGCTTAACGCCTATGGTGGCGCAGAGGCACAAGCGTGCGACTGTAAACGGACAGGTTATGGTTTCGATTTCCACTCCAGGAAATGGATGTTTTCATTTTCTGGGTTTGGTGACAAGGCAAAGCTCGGTGTTGAGTTCTGCCACTCAGCAGGCAATGCCTCAATTCGGCGGAAAATGGGGAACGGAGTGTCTTAACACTAGGTTCCCTCTGTCTACCCTGCTATATGCGGGTTACAGCGTGAAGTTAAAAAGAAAAAAAAACATTCGCACTTTTCCTTTTCCTAATTTTTACTTTCACGCATGCCCGACATTACGTAGAAAAAGAGTGGAATACTGTTTTAAAAGAGTCTAACAGAACTTAGTTTCGACACACTCTTTTCTCGCCTTTCCTTCCGTATATCAGACATTTGTTATACTAGACCGGGGAAAGGAAAATATATTATATTAAATTATATCATCTCCTGAGCGGGAATCGAACCCACAGCTACGTTTTTACTGTCATACATTGTTCCACTGTGCCGGAATAGCCTCCATATTTTCATGACTCATAGAAATCTTAAATTTCTGCAATTCAGATAATCTAGTATAAAAAGAATAACATCAAAAATATGCTTAATATACACAGTATTGGCTTATCAGAGTGCGCTGTAAACACTATCGGAGTGTCTTATCTCCTTATCAGCGGGTGTGAGCCGATTCTCAGTACATTGAAAATTGTAAATTGAGTACAAGTTTTGAAAAATAATCATGATTTAGTATTCATACTAGTTGTAACCCGCAACTGTGTTCGCCTGGATTATAGAACGTTAAATATTATTTTTTCCCCGTTTTCGTTGAAATTTCGGAAAATCTTCTCTTAGGTCTCCTCGGTACTTCCCAAGCTCATGTACATGGTAATTTCAGGTTTCTACACTCAGTAGTTTCGGCTGTGCGTTGTCTGTTAGTCAGTCATTGAGTAACGGATGAGGTTTATATGTATAGATAATTTCTAAATCTCATTTTACTAAAAACACTTTTTCATAGAAACGTTAAATATGAAAAAACAAGTCAAAAAACAAAATTAGATCTAATAGGCAAGGCCATGGCGTAGCGTGGAACAGCTGCTAACTGTATACGCGATGGTTGTGTTTTCAATTCCTACTGGTGTAATTGATTATATTTATATTATCTCCATTTCTCTATTCCAGAGTGATCCAAATCTCTTCATAATTGAGCTTCATACTTGTTCCCGCATAACAGGGTAGTAAGAAACCCAGTGGTCCTCCATTATTCGTTTATGTTATGTGGCTTGAAAATAATTTGAATGGTCTTTCCCCCGAATGGGAATAGAACCCACACCCAATCGCGTTTACAGTCCCACTGTGCCATTTAGCTTTCATATTAAAATAAATGGATAAAACTTAGTTGTGTCAGTAACTGTTACAATTAAAAATGAAGGTAGATTATATTGATAATACAATAAATATAAATATGATGCATAGAATATCCATGCACCATTCATATCACGATCAATACGCACTTTCCATATCAACTGATAAGACTTATTTCCACTTGTACCTCGTTTTAAACGTGATTTAGGTACTTTTGAAATATTTTAAATACAGCTTACTTATAAACGATAAATATTCTCTTTACTTTCAAGCTAATGACGGACAGATTAACAAATCAAATAACAAGACTAGAAAGAGTGAAGCATGGCATGTAGATTCCTTAAGGAGTGTAGGGAGTATGGAGGATTTCTGAAATACCTATGCCAACGGGGAGAAAATCGATTTTTCGTTTTATAGTCCACGCAAAGGAAGTTACGGGCTATAACTTATCTTTTAATAAGCCGATCAAAAAGTGTTCTAAGCAATGAAAATTAAACTACTTACCGCAAAAATTAAGTTCGCGAAGAACAAAATGTATTTAACCAAGAACTCGCCACACCCCATTTTTAATATAAATAAGTATATTTAAATAATAATATAAAAATCTAAACCGTTCCGACACTAGGCGCGTTCGTTCCTTACTATCGTGAGCGACAATGTGTTATATGCAGGTATGGCCGATAGCTATCGCCGATAAGATTGTATGAAATTATTCACACAAGTACTTAGAACTGCGGATATTTTATCATACAACCGTCAAATATGGATAGTATTAGTAATTTTTGAATGAATTATCGTTATTTTTGTCTATTCTTATGCTATGAGATATATGAAGCAAAGGTAAGGCAAGAGAGGTAGGGGGGAAGGTCACGGAAAAAGCATGCGGACATGTGCATGTGCATGGACTGTGGACGGGATTAAAAAATTCACTTGCGATCTATAAAACACTGAAACACAAGAAAATCTGTTTTTTCCTGTTCCTGTAGGTTTCTTTTTCTGTTTTCTTATTTAGTATCACGCTGTATCCCGCACATATGTAGCAGGGTAGGCAGAGACCTAGTGTTAAGACACTCCGTTCTCTTTTAACATTTCTATTCTCCTCTTTTTTCATTCCTGTAGGGACTTCAAGAAATTTTAGATCATTCCAAAGAACCTAAATGCCAAATTTTTACTTTGTATAGATAGTAGTTTTGCCTGTATATTGTGTGCCAGTCACTCAGTAACAGAAAAAATGTATATATATACCTATATATAGATAGACTATAATTATTCCATATTAATGAATGAAAAAATGACTATTTATGGCAATTTTAAAAATATTTTACGTATATGTAACGTATATAAAATAATGTATTACATCCTTATATTACTCATCGTTTGTCCTCGGAAAAGTACGTCACCTGTTATCAATTAGTCAATTGAACCATTAGTATTTAAAAAATAAATAATCACTAAATAGAAAGATCTATTTCTAATCATAATACAATTTATACTATTGCTCGATTGCCAACCCCCAATTAATATAAAAATTGTAAATACCAAAAAATATAATAAAGAAGCGCGTCACATTCGGAGAATGAAGCACAACATAAAGGTAAATATATTTCTTCTTTCTAGCTCCGGTTAGCCTTCGATAAATTTTCATCAGAATTGGTTCACCCAGTAAAAAGGTAAGCGGTAATATGACATAAAAAATGACGAAATTGAGAACTTCCTTTTTTGACATCGGCTAAAAATAATTTCCCCACACAATTTGTCATTTAATTTTTCTGTTCTTTTTTTGTAAACACTTTGACTATTTTAAAATGTGCAACATTGACCGTTACCCATTTTTTAAGCTTCATACTTTTATCCGCTTAGAAGGGTAAATAGATACCTAGTGACAAAACACTCCATCAACACTCCATTGAACTCGCCTTGTTTTGTCTTACCAGAGGGGAAATGTGTAAATATGGATACAATCATTAGAAAAGTCCCCAATAGAAAACGAAACCACAACCAAACAAAATGCGTACAATCAAACGCTGTTCCATTTCGCTATTATGGCCTCTAATCGCAATCTCCAGTTATTTATTACTTTTATCTTATGTTTCTATTTAACTTAATCTAAATTATCTGTAATTCTTAATTTATTTTTCTACATCTATATGGCATTCTAAGATAAGCATTAATTTTAAACATTGCAATGTAGCAGGAACAACATATTGCTCTCATTTTTCTTGCAGGCGTTTTGTCCTACTTGATCATAATAACCAACATATTTTTGATTATCTTTAACATTTTGAAGCCCTATAATAAATTCACTGTGAAATTTATGGAATATTGGTCCACACTCAGCTGCCAATGTCCTTAAAATATTATTATATTTAGTATAGTACTATAGCATCCTAGAAACAGCTAAGGTATATGCTGCTGCAAGGAAAAAGGGGCGAATCTGTTTTTTTTTTACTGTTAACTCTAAAACACTAGAAAAATAAAAACTAATTGAATGATTAGGTCCCTGTCTGGTAAGACAAAACGTGGTGTTAAGCTCCGCCACTTCATATGCTATATCTCTAAAATTAACTTTTTATTATAGAAAGATATTTTTATATTAGAAACTTCTAAAATAAGAAAATTATTTATCTATTTCACAAAAATATCAATCATAAGTACTTATAATTATCATAATGACAATTGCGTAGTACAATTATTTTTAGTAGAATACACATTACCTTGAAAATTTTAATGAGCTTGTTAAATCAAGTTAGAAGTATAGAAAAACGCGACATTTAAATATGTGCGCATGTAAATAATATATTTACATTTTTAAGAACATTGCAGTGCGCAGTGGTTATGGGTTTAAACCGACGAAGATTACCATTCGGTATGACAAAACACGGCGTTGAGTTCCGCCACTTAACAGGCAATATTCGATTTCGGTTGAAAATCGGAATGTCTTGACTCTAGTTTTTCTTTAATTATCCTGTAATGCAAAAAAGCGTAAAGCTGCATTTCTTTTATAAAATACAAGTGTCCCCGCTGACGCGTTAACAACGCGTTGTCTTTAGTAATGTATGTCACCTTATATAAACATGAATGTCAAACCATGGTAATGTGTGTAATATTTATTTTATTAATTTAATATACTTTTTATACATTATTTAGAAAAAATATTAGAATTCTGCATTCCTTCTCTATATAAACTATAAGTGTACCAAGTTTCATACTCCTCCGTCCGCGTAATTTTTGTAAAAATGGATCCAAAGTGTTTGCTTCACGTATTTATATATAAATATATAGATTTATGTCATAAGATACCTAAATAGACAACCATAAAAGTGACTGAATTAGTTCAAAATTACTTTAGAACTGTTATTGCAGCTGCACACTCTCTCATAGGGTAATCAGAAAAAATCTAGACATTCAGTTTTCCACATTCCTATTAGTATGATGATAGACTTAATGTGATATATCAATTTGTGATTTTTCTGAAAAAAATAAAGATATTCTTGAAGAAAACTAGAAAATCTGTCATTTTTTAACTGTTGGGTCCTTCCTTCTTCCTTCATTCAAGCAGACCGCTTTGAAAAATCTGTAACATATTATATTGAAACTAAAATATAGCGAAAAAAATACTCATCATAAAGAGCTCTTTGATTTTCGCAATTTTTATGCATATTTAATGAAACTATTTAAACCGGATTAATCGCGTATATTTTAGAATTCGGTAATACATTTTTTGGGAACCCGACGTTTCGAACACTTTACAGTAGTCCGTGGTCACAGGTAGTCTCCAGGTAGAATGTATTTCCAAATATTAAAATATATGCGATTAATCCGGTTAAAATAGTTTCATTTAATATAGTTATCATTGTTTTGGTCAGTAAATGGTCGGCGTGTCTGCGGTTTGCAGATGGCTGGGACTTCCTAGGTGGTCACTACACTAGTAGTGCCCGCGATCTTGATTTAGATTTTGCGATCTAGATTTTTGAAAGGTTTATTTCACTTTCCTCTTTGTTTTTTTAATTTTAAATTATCCCTTCAAGAACTTCCTTTCGGAAAAATTAGATCCGTGATACTGAAAACAAATAAAGCAGTAATAGCTTAAGATGAGTTCTCTCTATATCATATAATATATTCACTGTAAGAGAAGCTAAAAAAATCAAGAATAGGTTTTTAGCAATTTTTTTTTGCAGCTTTCCGCTCCCGCTTCCCCTGCTACACGCATAGCGCGGTCCTTGTCTATCCTGCTAGTGTAGAGACACTCAGTTCACCACTTTCCTCAAATTCGAGACATTGCGTATTGAGTGGTGGAACTCAACGCTGCGCTTTGTCTTACCAAACCAGAAAAATGAAAATAAATTAAATACACATGTCGTGGCGCAGAGGTACAAGTGCGACTTTACGCAACGCGACAGGTTGGGGCTTTAATTCCCACTCCAGGAAATGAAAATGTTTAGTATTTTTATTTCCTGGGTTTGGTAACAAGGCAAAGAGCGGCGTTGAGTTCCCCAAGCCTCCTCAGCTTAATTATAAAAAATTAAAACCTCTGCACGCAATGCCTTAAATCGGCGGAAAGTGAGGAACGGAGGGTCTTAACACTAGGTTATCAGGTTCCATCTGCCTACGCCGCTATATTGGGCGAGATACAGCGTAAAGCTAAAAAAACAAAAAAAAAGTACAATTTTTCCTCCTAGTGGAAATCGAACCCAGAACCGATCGCGTTTACAGTCAATTATCCCACTGCACCAGAATAGCCTAAATTATACAATTTAAAATTAAAACACCTAATAATTAAAGTTGACATGAAAATTATGGAAAATCCACTTCCTGTGCACAATCAGATAAAATCACTACATAGTACGTATTAAGTAAAGTTAACCCATTAGCTTATTACCAACATGCCACACACGGTGCTATTGTTATGAGCCTATTTTCCTGTTATTTACGGTAAAATGTTTTAATATGGTAAAATGATTTGAAAAAATCTTTTAATTTTTGGTTTTTCCTTTATAGTAGAGAAATCAAGAAAACCTAGTGTAGTACATACATAGCTTCACGCTGTATCCCGCATATAGCAGGGTAGGCAGAGGGAACCTGAGAACCTAGTGATAAGTCACTCCGTTCTCTTTAAACAACTCCGTTCCCCACTTTCCACCGAATTTGAGGCATTGCGTGTTGAGTGGCGGACTCAACGCCGCACTTTGCCTTGTTACCAAACCCAGAAAATGAAAATACTAAGCTTTACATTTCCTGGAGTGGGAATCGAACCCACAACCTAGTGAAGAAAAAACACTAATTAGCGCATTTTAAGGCCGTGCTTTCTCTTGCCAGAGCGAAGAATTGATGATAATTTTTTTAGAATTATTTTCCTTACAGAGAATTGAATCCATAATCCTCATCGCGTAGACCCGATCCCTACTCTTCACAAAAAGAAATATTGTATAAATATTTAATAAGTACGTTTTTTACGATTCCAGGAAATGTAAAATTTAGTATTTTCCTTTCTTGGGTTTGGTAACAAGGCAAAACGCGGCGTTGAATTCTGCCACTCAACACGCAATGCCTCAATTCGGTGGAAAGTGGGGAACAGAATTGTTGAAAGAGAATGGAGTGTCTTAACACTAGGTTCTCTGGTTCCCTGTGACCTTTTTTAGTAATAGTGTTGAGACACTCCGTACTCCACTTTCCGCCGAATTGAGGCGTTGCGTGCTGAGTAGCGCAAATCAACGCATCGCTTAGCCTTACCAGAAAAGAAAAAAAATAATATAGCAATTCAAAGAGTAAAAATCAACAAACAACCAATATCTCACTGTGATACGGTTGCCTTAGTTTTTTTTTAGTCTCACACTGTATCCTGCATATAGCAGGGTAGGCAGAGAGAAACTGAGAACCTAGTGTTAAGACACTCCGTTTTCTTAAGATCTCCTCGTTACTCTACTTCCGCCAAATTAAAAGTGTAGGGTGTCCAAAAAGTTTGAGGTATGGAACTTAACGTTACGCTTTTCTTTGCGTACGGCAGAGCGAGGAAATTAAAATATTATGTGGAAGTCATTATTTATATAGAATATGTGAAATATATTTAAAAAGTAACATAAAAGTAAGCTATAATCCTATACGATGCTAACTCTCGCGTACAACATGCCATAAAACTAGCATACAAATATTAAGTCAACGGTAATTTTAATAGTAGATCGTCTTCTCAACGTTTTTTAATAACTTTTCTATATAATATTTTACTGGGTTTTCACTAAATAATTCATATATTTTTATGAAAAAGCAAATCGACTTCAAAGTTAAATGCACTAAAAATATTTATTGAATAATCAAAAAACTACTTGTCAGGATCTTAACCAAATTTAAATGGCCATCAGAAGCACTCAGTCTGCTCTAATATAAAACAGAATCAGCTGTTTTTAGCTTCACACTGTATCCTCCCGCATAAGGCCAGAGTAGAGGAACTGCAGAGCGTTTCCAGTGTTAAAGACACGACGCGCTTTGTCTTATTACCAAACCCAGGAAATGTAAATACTAAACTTTTTACATTTCCTGGAGTGAGAATCGAATCCAAAACCTCGTCACGCCACGACAGGCGTTAGTTATTAGTTCCTCATATTAACATTCACGTAAAAAATACAGTGAAATTGATAATTTTTAAAGTTGGTGAAATATAAGGAGATATTATATTTGATAGACAATTGACGCCTGTCGTGGCGCTGTGGCACAAGCGTGCGACTGTAAGCGCGACAGGTTGTAGGTTCGAGACGCACTCCAGGAAATGTAGTATTTTCATTACCTGGGTTTGGTGACAAGCGCGGCGTTGAGTTCCGCCACTCAGCACGCAATGCCTCAATTCGGCGGAAAGTGGGGAACGGAGTGTCTTAATACTAGGTTCTCAGGTAGCAGGCAGATTCGCATGTAGCAGGGTAGACAGATGGACCCTCTGCCTACCCTGCTACATGCGGGACACAGCGTGAAGCTAAAGAAAAAACGTACACATAAAAAATATAGTGAAATTGATAATTTTTAAAGTTTGTTAAAAATAAGGAGAAATAATATTTAATAGAAAATTGAACACAGCAATATTTACATATTTTCCTCTCAAATACTGTCTAAGCGCTCTTAGGGTAAAACCGCCTGGCAATTGGGGTCGAGGTTCTCATATGACTTCAACAAATCTTTTCTACTACACTAGAAGTCTTGTTTAGGAAGATTGTTTTTACATTTATTTAACAACTTAGTGATAACTATATATACATTGTACGTCTATGAGTAGTCTATTATAAACACCTAGATTATTTAATTTATCACCTACCCCCTTTTTCTAAAATATTCGACTGACAAGTGACCTTTCCTGTAGCGGGGATTTGTAAGGAAAGACTCACTTTTGTATCGACCGTTGTACAGTTCAGAACTATAAAAAGTAAATCTTAATTAAAAAAATGTTTCTCTTTTATTTGACGATCTAACATTAGCTTCACGCTTTATCCCTAGCGAGGTAGTCCTAAGAGTTCCAGAGCGCCAAACTGTGACGGGATTAGAATACATTTCCCCTCCGCCACTGGGTAGCGTCCCGTAAGAGGCGGGTATCCATACTATACCTAACTATACCCACCCATCCTTTCCCCAGAATGAGGTGGTCTCGATAGCGAACTACTACATTATCCTCCTCTTCAATCTGTATCCTCTAGGTCGGCAAAGCGTTTACAACACCGTCCATAGACTTCTACGGTGTTGTAGAAGTCTATGGACGAAGGTAACCACTTAGCATCACTTGGTCCTTCTGCTCGTTTGCCTTCCGTTATCCAAAAAAAAAACATTGTTAATTTTCTCTTTTTTTATATAATTTCACACATCGTTTACTATTATATATAAACATATAATAATTATAAATATATAATAATAAGATAATTAATATTTATAAAAAGAAAAACGAGCTCAAAAGAAAACGCAAAAAATAAAAAGGAATAACATACAAACTACTTGTCACATTTTATTTCATTTCATTTTCATTTAACTTTACGCTTATCCCTAGCGAAGTAGTCAGAAAGGACGGAGCGCCAAACGCTACGGTCCTTGCATACCTCTTTCGCCTCGTCCACAGTCATTAACCTCTTTATGCATGCCCTCTGGGAAGTCCTCTTGCTTTTTACGTGACCTTCCTCCAGTATCATTGATACTGTATTCTCGAAGGTCAACCGAGGTCTCCCCCTGCCTCTCTTACCGCTAAATACTTCTTATATATCTTTCTCACCATTCTTTCATCACTCATCCTCTCGACGTGCCCAAACCACCTGAGCACGTTCTTCTTCATTCTTACATCCTCGCTTATACCTGTCTTTCTAAGTATCTCTTCGTTGCGGATTCGGTCAGCCAAACTGACTCCGCATATTCTCCGAAGAGATCGCATCTCTACAGCCTTCATCTTTCTTTCGTTCTTCTTTTGACAAACCCACGTTTAACTGCCTTATAACAGCGTCGGTACCAGCACTGCGTTGTGTACAGCCATACGTGCAGCTACGCTGACGTTCCGCAGTTCCATCAATGCAGATAGCGCACCGTTAATCCTGTTACCGGCAGCAATTCGCCTTTCCACATCCATATTGTATCTTCCGTCTCTGCTAAACATACTTCCCAGGGTGCTAAACATACTATCTCATTCACTTGTTCTAATATCTTTCTATCTATAGTTATCTTACATTCTGTTCTTTCTTCATCTCTTTCAAACACCAGAATCTTAGTTTTCCTCGTATTCAGGCTTAGACCATTACTTTCACAACCATCTTTCAAAATCACATTTTAACAAAATCTAAATGGGAACACATCAGAAGCACTAGCTTTCCTATAAAAACCAGTTCGCCCAGAAAAAAGTTATGCAATAACACAAATAAAAATACAGTCAAATTTAAAATTTCCTCATTTTTTTGTAAAGTCGGTTAATAAGAAAAAGTAACATTCTAAACGCAACAAGTTTTAGTAAAGACGTCACATGAAGACCTTCCCGTAGGTTTTCCCGCATCTGTTGAGACCTGTGAGATGATTCATAAAACAATCGTCTATAACACATCTTATAATTATGAAAGTTAAAAAAATACTGGGCTTTACTTAGAAAAAGGGAAGCTTGTGTTGCTTTTTTCATTTTTTTAATTAAGCTTCTTGATTATAACATTTTTTTTTAGTTTCACGCTGTATCCCGCATATAGCAGGGTAGGTAGAAGGAACCAGAGAACCTAGTTATAAGACACTCCGTTCCCCACTTTCAGCCGAATTAAGGCATTGCGTTCTGAGTGCCGGAACTCAATGCCGCCCTTTGCCTTGTTACCAAGCCCAGGAAATGAAAGTACTAATCTTTTACATTTCCTAGAGTCAGAATCGAACCCACAACTTGTCACGTCTACATTCGCACGATTGTAACTCTGCGCCACAACAGACGTTATTATAACAATTATTTTAATTTATTACTTAACTTATCTGTAGATGTAATTCCTAAAACCATATTATTTTTTCTGCATAGCAGATTAGACAGAGAAGCTAGTGTCGAGGCACTCCGTTCTCCGTTTTTACAACATACTAATGCCCCGGTGACGCATTAACAACGCGTTGTCTTTAGCAGTGTATATGTCAATATATATAAACATGGATGTCAAACCATGGTAGTGTATGTAACATGTATTTTGTTAAGTTAATATACTTCGATGCATTATTTTAAAAAATTGTTAGCTTTTTGCACTCCTTCTCTATGTAACCAACAAGGGTGTAAGTTTCATGCTCCTCCATCCGCGTAATTTTCGTAAAAAGGGGTACAAAATTTTTGCTTCACGTATTTATATATAGATTTTAGGAAGTTAAGACACAAAACATTTTCTTTGTTTAAATTGAATCCATAATTCATCAACTCCCTTCACAAATAACAGTCATATATTGTGCAATCTGGTTACAGCTTTATAGCATGATAGTTCTAAATGTTATCTCATCTACCTACTTACCTAACTTCACGCTTTATCCCTAGTGGGGTAGTCAAAGAGAACGGAGCGCCAAACGCTACGGTCCCTGCATACCCTTTTCGCCTCGTCCACAGTCATTAACCTCTTCATCAACTCCGTTCACAAATAACAGTCATACATTGTGCAATCTGGTTACACCTTTTAGCATGTTAACCTTAAATGTTATCTCATCAAAAAGATTAATGAGAAAATGGGAGTCAAGTTCAATATCAAGAATAAGCGTGGTAGTCGACTTGGCCGATAAACGAATTGAGATATAATTGAGTGCCAAGTAGTAAATAAACGCCTGTCGTGGCGCAGAGGCACAAGCGTGCAACTGTAAACGCGACAGGTTGTGGGTTCGATTTCCACTCCAGGAAATGTAATTTTTCATTTCCTGGGTTTGGTAACAAGGCAAAGCGCGGCGTTGAGTTCCACCACTCAGCATGCAATGCCTCAATTCGGTGGAAAGTTGGTAATGGAGTGTCTTAACACTAGGTTCTCAGGTTCCCTCTGCCTAACCTGCTATATGCGGGGTACAGCGTGAAGCTATGTAATGTAATGTAAGTTATAAATAGTCCTGATATTTATTTATAAGTAATTATTTAAAACTTAACGTTGTTGTTTTTTATTATTTTTTTTAACGTTGTATCTCGCACATAGCTGGGTAGGCAGAGAGATCCTGAGAACCTAGTGTTACGACACTAAATTTTCTTAAGTTTTCCTTGTTCTGCACTTTCCGCCGAGATTGAGGCATTGCGTGTTGAGTGGCGGAGCTCAACGCCGCGCTTTGCCTTGTCACCAGAGCGAGGAAATAAAAATACTATATATTTATTATTTATGTAAATATATAAATTGAAACAGGATGTCACTTAGCAAGTGATACTTGATTGGACATGGTATTCGTGTTCTGATTTAAGTTAACAAAACATTTTTTTTAAATAAAAAGTATCCTATATCCTTTTTGATACCTCAAAGAATATGTGTATAAAGTTTTTTATTAATCAGTTGAGTAGTTTTGTCGTGAAAGCGTAACAAACAAACTTACATTATTACTAGTAAATATTAGTGAGAATTTTTGTATGAAATGAGAACTTTTTCTTCAAAAACCCCAAAAAGTGCACAATATGAGTCGTATGTGTAATTAGAAAAACCTACCCAAGGCTATTTATTATTCAGGTACTTCCAAATACATTTGCCATCGAAAATCATATATTTACTTATACAATGAGTATGAATAATGATTTTAAAAACACACCAAATATGTAGAGACAAGATAATAAACCCAACAAAATTGGGAAGTCGTATTAAATAATTAAAACACATAGTTTGTAACGTGTTATAAAAATAATTCGCATTATACTGGTATTTTTAGAGATTCATTAAGTTCAGTTCGATGTACTGGCTTGAACAGTTTGCTGTCATTCGTCAGACAGTCAGTAGAGTTCCAACCGTCGCGCTGAGAGGACGTATTATAACATTGTTTATTTATTTTATAACTTGTGTTTGTGTTCGTGTGACATTATGAATGGTACTAGTTCTCCCAAACCTCACAATATGTCCAAGCCTTTGGATTTAAATGATGTTGAGATGGTATTTGGCTCCCCAGCTTCCCCTCGTGGAATGGTCCAGCCTGATGTGCTCATCATGAATGAAAGGAACCATGGCAAGGTTAGTTTATCATAGTGTGTTTTGTTTTTTTTTAATGGTAAACATAGTCAAAAAGAACCTAGTGTCGAGACACTCCGTTAGCCGTTTCCCGCCATAAGATCGAGTTAAATAATTAAAAAAAGTTTTAACATTCTTTATGTATTACTTATGTATTAAAATTTTTATCAAATAAGTGTATTAGGAATATACTTTAAAGTATAAGCCTTCTTCAATGAAAAATTGCGTTTTTATAATGAATTTGTCATTGTACATAGTAGAGCTGACCGTAAACAGATACAATAACAACGTGTTCTTTCAAAATGCCCTTTATCTGTCATTCTTTAGTATAAACAAAGAAATGCTATGAAAAAATTAGTAAAACTTCTAAATCTACACAATTTTAATCAAAATTAGTTTAGCTGTTTCAGGCAAATGATGAGAAGTTTTGATAACGTATTTATAAATTTTATTAACTGTACGAGAATAAGTTCAAAGAAAATGTTCATTACGTACCTACTATTATTATAAACGTAATTATAGATATGTATATATCGTATTATCATTACAAAGTACCGAAAGGCCATTCGTGTCGCAGTGGAACAGCGTCTGACTAAACACGATTCATTGTGGGTTCGATTTCCACTCGTGAAAATCATTGTATTTAAATTATTTTCATTTTTTATTTGAAAAGAGCAAATGTTGAGTTTCTTGCCGGCTCTTCTCAGCATAACTGCCTTCCTCTGTGGTGGTAGCTTCCGTTAGGACTGACAATACTTACATCTTTTTGTAAGTTGACGATTCGAAAGTGCCTAGCCTATTTAAATAAAGACTTATTTGATTTTGATTTCTTTGTTCACACACAATACTTAGTATTTTGGCGAAGCGGCATACGGAGTGTCTTGACACTAGGTTCTCTCTACCCTGCTGACAGCCACATACAGCCGAAATAACCGAATAGCCAAGCCAAGTTTTCTTGGGTACCGTAAAGGAACACTAAGAAAGGATTTCCACATATACATAATAGAATGGAAAAGCCATGAGTTTACGTTATATAGTTTACGCCAACAAAGTTGCGGGCTACAAGTAGTGGACAATTTTATTACACTGATTAATTGATTGATCGGCGTTGAGTTCCGCCACTCAGCACGCAATGCCTCAATTCGGCAGAAAGTGGGGAATGGAAACGTTAAAAGAGAACGAAGTGTCTTAATACTAGGTTCTCTGGTTCCCTCTGCGTACCTTGCTATATACGGGATACAGCGTGAAGCTATAAAATAATAATAATAATAATTAATTGGTATATTTTATTCGTCTCCAATATACCCATAAAAATACCTTTTAAATCAGTGCCGATAGCTTTATTTTCTTATGTATTTATTATTACTCTGCAATCTGTATGTGACATTTCAAAGGTGAGTGCATATCACTGCGAGATAATATCATTATAAATAAAAGTCTTTTAAGCATATTAATCGCGTATACTTTGATATTCGGATACACGTTTCAGAAAACCCGAGGCTTAGTTCACTTTACAATAGTGGCGAAGGGTGAAAATATAAAGGTCCGATCTGGACGAAAATCTCTAATGTCATAAATGGTCAGTTTAGTTTTGTTGATCTTCAACCTTGTGTTTTGCAATATTTAATTATTGTCGACGTTCTTTTTTGGTGTCCTTTAGGGCACGAAAACTTGTGACAAAGTATCGTATCGTTATAAATATGATATAAAGCATTTTATATGGGAATTGAAAAGTGCCCCTACCGTGCGTAAGAGGAACTAAAGTTTTCCCATACAATAAATACTTTGTCGCAATTTTTTGTGCTTGTCCTACTTCAAATAATCATTTCAGTCTACTCAGCTTTAATTTACGAAAGGTAAACCGATAAGAATCGGGTTATATGGACGCTTCGCCACTGTTTTACTGTACGTGGTAACAGGTAGATCTGTTTTTCACCACTGACTACCGTAAAGTGTTCGAAACATGTTCACATTATACGCAATTAATCAAGTTGAATAGTTTTTTTGCTAAAAACAACGATGCCATTAAGATAATTATATCATACTTTGCATATTTTTATAATAAAATTAATAAAAAAATGACATAGGTATCGTATAAGTTTTGACAATATTTTAGGGATCTGCGCCGAAAGCCTAAAAAATTAATTATATATTATATTTATATACAATTCACTTCACTTATGCATAATATGTTAATCTTAAATAAGTTTGTTTGTTACGCTTTTACTCCAAAACTACTTAACCAATTGTCATGCAACTTTGTACACATATTCTTAGAGGTATTAAAAAGGACATAGGATACTTTATATAAATATATATATATAAAAAAATTACTTGGTATACATGATTGTTTGCCAAAAAAATAAAATCTATCTATTTCATCATCAATGGACTGCCATTGACCAAGCGAGCGAAGCCGCAGCTAACAGCAAGGAAAATATAAATCTAAATATTTATTCCTTATTCAAAAGGTTATTACAAGTACTTTAACATAAAGATGTCAGAATTGTCAGTCCTACAAGCTTGGATGGGTGCTCTGCTAAGAAGAGCCGGTGAGGTATATTTGCAACTTTGCAAATATCATTTTATATTAAATTTATAACAATCTATTAATTCCCGAGTGAATAACAACAGCACTTAATTTCACACATTAATATCATTAATTGTTTATTTATTCAAGAATGTGTTTTTATCTCAGTTTACGAGAAACAACTAGTCGATCTTATGTTAAAATATTTTTAAGGATTTTGATTGCGAATTGCCATTTAACAAATAACATAATTAATTATATTTAGAGGTCATCGTGACGTCAGACGCTGTCCTATTGACAGCGTCTGACTGCATATACAAATAAGTGGATTTGGGGGAGGTAATTTATAATATTTATACTATTCTATTGTCCGCTCTGGGAAGATAAAGTGCAGCGTTCGGTTGGCGGAAACCGAGCGGCTTAAAACTAGGATTTCCTTAACTACTGACTGATTTCTTCATATATTCGATAAAATGGGCGAAAAGATGAAAGATATACTATATAGACATACTATTACAACACTAGAACATGCAATTTTTTTTTCCGAAAAAAGGTTCTCAGCCAAAACCGAAATCGAAACTTCCATCGATCTCTAACTAAGCTATGGCAAATTAACAGAACTACTGATTATTGATCATTAATTATTACTCTTATGAAAAAAAATTATTATATTTGAAAGTTTAGTTAAATATGTGTAAAAATCGCAGAAATCAAAGATCCATATTCTACCTTGGAGTAACAGTTATTCTTTAATCATACTCATTCATTTCCCATGAACGTTTCTAACAAGCAGGTTGTATTGATAGTGGCCGTGAACGCAACATGACTTCACTATAGAAGTATTTATACTATAAATGTACTAAGCGTGTATTACTTTATAAGAATGATATATCATTCTGTTCTCCACAGATTATCATTAAGCTCATATAATTCTAAAATCGATACGTATCCATGATTTTAGTTTATTTTATTTTTAGCTATACGCTTTATTCTGTATAGTCAGAGCCTAGTGCCAAGACACTCCGTTCTCCGCTTTCCACACGCATTCAAGATATTGTGTATTGAGTGGCGGAAGTTAACGCCACATTAAGATTAGCTATTTGGGCAGTCACTGGAAACCAGCGTTGATACTGTTTTAGCTTTGTAGCTCATGCCAACATATAAGCTGAGTGACTTTTCTGCTGCACATTTTTGTTTTTTATATAGATTAGAATACTAGTACTTGTTGTGTTTTCTTGTCGTTATTATTATTATTGTTACTTTCGAAGCAGTGTGTGTTCCAAAATAAAGTTTTTACTTACTTACTTACTTACGTACTTACTATTTAAATGAATATTCTTCCGAATGGGAATTAAAGCCATCTCGTTTCCAGTCAAACGCTGTTCCAGGCTTCCTCTTGCAAGTTAATGCCTAATTCATAAGTAAAAAATATTATATTCAAAATAATTTTATATTTTCCTCAAACAGGAACTGCAAAACAACTTTACGTCCAACAAGTGGTCCCCTATAATTTATTTCTCAAAACTCGTCTGGCGTGCTAGCACGAATCACACGAGTGAAGGTCGGACCACTCCGTTAATATGCCAACAAAGTAACATCTAAATGCACTTATTACATACATAACATAAATTAAAATTACACTTTTTTACAGCCGAGCTAATATAATTAAATTTAAAATAAATAACAAAACTGAAAATTTTGAATAAAGCGCAACGTTATTACGAATAACTCAAAAACTACTCGTCATATTTTCACTAACCGAAATGGGACCACATTAGAAGTCAAAGTCAAAGTCAAAGTCAAATAATTTTATTCAAAATAAGAAGTTACAAGCTTCATTTTTTGAACGTCAAATAATTTACCAACGGTTCACTAAATTTAATGCCTCAGACCTGAGAAAAACCGGCGCAAGAAACTCAGCGGGACTTTTTTTTTTTTTTTTACTAGTACTAGCTATCAGATGAAAAAAATCATTCAAATTGGTTCACCCAGTAAAAGGTTATGCAAAAATTAATTAAAAAAAATATAGTCGAATTGAGAACCTTCTTTTTTTGGATTTGGTTAAAATATCAAAATCAATGGTAGTTTTTTTTTTGACTTTAAAGTATTATTTTTTTAGTTTTTTAACTGTTTTGTGATTCAAATAACGTAGTTTTAAGCATTACATGCAAATTTAGTTTGACATTTATTTATTCAAATATATTTTTTTAAATTTTACGGACGTAGTGAATGTTTATATGTATTATGTTCGTAAAACGTGATTTTTTTTTTTTCGAAGCCAATTTTAAGACAAGTTATAAGTATACACAACGGAGTATCTTGGCACTTGGTTCTCTTTCACTTCCTTATAAAGTAACAGTTAAAATGCCTCAATTCGGAAAGTGGGGAACGGAGTGTCTTAACACTAGGTTCTCAGGTTCCCTCTGCCTACCTTTCTATATGCGGGATACAACGTGAAGCTATAAAAAAACATTTAAGATAGGTACAGAAAAACTAACGTTAAAACACTCAATTATTCACATTGCGCCAAATTTCTATTACGATGAATAATATAAGGAAGTAATACATTATTTCATATATGTATCACTAATACAGTTTTAAAATGACCATAAATAGACAATTTTTCCGTCCGTAAATTAATTTTAGCCTATCTATCAATGAGGAAGCGTCCATTTAACACGATTCCAACCGACTTTCCTTATTGTTAATTACAATAAACTGGTAGCGTATTTACGAGAGATACCACAAAAACACTAGATTAAAAAAAAATAGTAGGATTACAAAAATCAAGATCAATAAAAATGTAAGTACTAAATAAAAGATCACCAGGAAAATTTTGAAGTGAGATTGCACAAAAAACAAGCTAAATGAAAACTTAACATCCTATACCGTCGTCCATGTCGATCTATATTTATTTTTATTTTTTTTTTAACTTCACGCTGTAACCCGCATATAGCAGGGTAGGTAGAGGGAACCAGAGAACCTAGTGTTAAGACACTCCATTCTCTTTCAACAATTCCGTTCCCCACTTTCCGCCTTGCCTTGTTACCAAACCCAAGAAATGAAAATACTAAATTTTACATTTCCCGGAGTGGGAATCGAACCCAAAACCTGTCGCATTCACAGTCGCACGCTTGTGCCACTGCGCCACGACAGGCGTCACAGACAGATCTATATATACCTCTAATTGCCCGCCCGCTCGACGGTCGCAATTCGAGGTTCGAGTTCCACAGGGGACGCCCTTGCGACTGACCACACCATGTAGTGCTTGTATTTTTCGCAGGGACTGAGTACCCTCTTCCCTTACCTCCGGTGTCGCTGTAAAGACAAACAGGGTCCACAGTATTTCCAACAAGTTCGAAAAAAAAACTCTAATTGATCACCACCACCATCAGAACCACTTTCATTTTTGAAGTTGATTAAAAGATGTAAAAACCTCCGGCCAGCCAATAGACGGCCCCAGATGCCTTCTAAACGAAAGTAGGGCAAATCCGGGGAATCCCGTAATGTTGGCAGCTCTATTATAAAGTGTTATTAAATCAAGAATTCGTTTCGTGCAAATATGTTCTTATTTCGTTCTTATACAGTTATGTTGATATGGAGAAAGTTATCTTGGCTTGCCAATATATGAGGCCGAAGTGGCGCAGTGGATAAATCGCACCTTTAGAATTGTAGGGACCTATTCAAAAAAATCATGATTTTGACTTTTTGCCACGAAACGACTTAAGATAACTCTTTATCGACCTTTATTAAAACAAGAATATAAATTAAAATATAATTAAAAAAGATCATTTCTTTTCAAAAAACTTAAATGACTTAAATGATATTGACGTTTCTCAAAAGTTGATATTTTTTAAATAGGTCATTATAAGTCTAAAGGTGTAAAATGTTCCTTAATATATTTATACATTTATATATCATGGATTCAGTTCATTTAAGTTCAGTTATTTAATTTGGCGCTTCGAACTTGCCAGTTGAGCACAAATCATTTCACCAAGGTCTCGTTGTATGGAGAATATACGAAAGAGGATTGATCGATAAAAAGAAATATTTACATTATAAGAGATTGCATGTTAAAAAGAGATCCAGTAATGTTCATCTATAACAGAACGATATAAATACATACATTTTTTTTACATAACATCACGCTGTTTACCCCATATAGCAGAATAGGCAGAGGGAACTTAGTGTAAAGACACTCCATTCCCCACTTTTCTCCGGATTGAGGCGGATTGCGTGCTGAGTGGCGGAGCTTAACGCCGTAGAACGATATACAATGAGTGTGAATTAGATTCTCAGTTTGAAAAAATGTTTATGTTTAAAATATTATCACTTTATAATCAAAGTCTACTAGAATGAACCGTGAAAGTAATAAGAAAGAAAAAAATATGTTTTTTTTTCTTTTAACTTCACACCAAAAATATTATAAATACTTTTTCTATTTCTTCTGTCTCCTTCAATAACGTCTTCAAAACTATTAAGAGGAGAATGACAGCGTGACAAAAATAAAATATGAGCTATACCAAAGTTAAAAAAACAATTTTATGAATAAAAAAAACAATAACTAATTCTAATTTTTTTTTAACTTCACTCTTTATCCCACATATAGCAGAGGGAACCTGAGAACCTAGTGTTAAGACACTCCGTTCCCCACTTTCCGCCGAATTGAGGCATTGCGTGTACAGTGGCGGAACTCAACGCCGCGCTTTGCCTTGTTAAATCTAAATAAAAATAAAAAGCAATGATCATTTTATTTTTTTATTTATACAAATTGTTTTTTCATTATAAATTACATAGACTTACCACTTGTTAATGTGTAATATTTTTGTGAACACAAATAAATATATTTTGTGTATTTCTAACAATAATATTAATTATAATTCTTAAGTTTAATTATAATATTTATGTCATAACTCATAATACATATGTGTTATTAATTAGTGAATATAATAATTAATTTATTATTAATATAGCTTCACGCTATATCCCGCATATAGCAGGGTAGGCAGAGGGGACCTAGTATTAAGACACTCCATTCCCCACTTACCGCCGAATTGAAGCATTGCGTGCTGAGTTGCGGAACTCAACGCCTTGCATTGCCTTGTTATCAAATCCAGGAAAATGAAAAATTCCATTTCCTGGGAATCGAACCCACAATCTATCGTGTTTACAGACGCACGCTTGTGCCTCTGCGCTACGAGATGCGTTATATAGAGAACATTTGACCTTAACCTAGACCGTGTTAAAGCAAAAATAGGAAGGCCATGATTTTTTGACAACAGTGATAAATAAGATGGTAGTTTTCGTCATATAGTGTTATAATATTCCGTGCATATTCACTCTGTCTTTAACGAGCTACGAATAATAAAGAGAGCCTAGTGCTACGTCACTTATTTTTACCACTTGTATTTTGACGCTTTCGGCATTAATATTTTTTTAATTAATCAGCTTCCCGCTTAACCTTTAACAGTAAGAAAGGTAGAAAGAGTAAACCTAGTGCCTAGACACTCCGTTCTTCAATACACTTACTAGTTTGCTTAAGTAGTAATAAAATATTAATCCCTACTAATATTATAAATGTGAATGTAAGTTTGTTTGTTACACTTTCATACAAAAACTACTCAACCGTTTATCATGAAACTTTGTACACACATTTTTAGAGATATTAAAAAGGACATTGGATATGCCTCAATTCGGCGGCAAGTGTCTTAACACTACGTTCTCAGGTTCCCTCTGCCTACCCTGCTATATGCGGGATATAGCGTAAAGTTAAAAAAAAACATTGAATATTTATTATTAGAAAAAAATAATAAAAAATATTTTAGCAGACATGATTATTTGTTGAAAAATAAAAAATGTAGCTACTTCAAAGCCTCCAAATTAAGACATATATACACTATACACTATAGCATGTAGTATGGACTGCCATTGACCACGAGCGAAGCCGCGGGTAACAGGTAGTAAATAATAATATTAGTATTCCTAGGAGTGACGTTACACATATAGGATATTTGGCAAAAAATAGTTCATAATTAAATCAACAATGGACGTCTCTAACGCACATTTAACGTTACGTAAATTTTGGCAAGTCATATTATGGCCTCTCGATACAACTTTACTAGGAATTAGGATATTTACCTGTATCTACCTGGCGCCATCGTGGCGCAATGGAACAGTGACTGTAATCGTGACTGGTTATGGGTTCTTATCCCATTCGAGGGAATGATTATAAAGCAAGAAAAACGCGGAGTAGAGTTTTGCCACTCAGCACGCAATGTCTCTGGCGGAAAGTGGAGAAGCTAGTGTTTGAACACTAGGTTCTGTCTGACTGCCGTCGAGGTTTCCAAGGATGATGGGGCAGTTCCCGTGGGACTCGACCAGTGGCAGAAGAGGAGGAGCACCGTGAGGTTTTAGTGGGTATACAGTCGGCCTCTTTACAGCCGGTCCGGAGTCCCACATAACCCGTCCGAGTCCCCGCAAGCGGGTATCCATAACGAATTTCCTCACGTAAAAAAAGGCTGTCTGACTGCGATGTTTTGTGGGAGAAAACGTGAAGCTGAAAAAGAAAATAACTAACTAAAATGACAATATAATGACGTCACTGTCATATGCACTAGAAAAAAATAAATATTTAGATTTAATTAGACAGGCATATGAAGATAAGTCTAAAGTTTAGCAAACAGGTACCTGGGGTCATTGCCCTCGCCCACGTGATGGTTAACACGTATACTGGCATTGAAATTTGTGAACACGTAATTATTTTAAAATATTTCTTATCATTATAAAATATTATGAAATGATTTTCTTAAGCAGGAAATCGCGCTTTTGAGTTCCGCATTAAATGAATCAACTTATTATGCAATGTTGGGTTTTGGGCGGAAAGTGTAAAATGAACTCTCTTGACTCTAGTTTTTTTTTTGATTTCCCTGCTATGTGGTAAAAAGCGTGTTGCTGCAAAATTTGCTGAAGTATAAGAAGTTGGGATGGAACCTATGACCATCGTTTTACTGCGCTAAGACTTAATTTAAATTAAAATTAATTATTTACATATGGTACAATGTGGGTATACTCGTATCTCACATTTTATTAACGAAAAAGCCTCCCGCATTGCAAATTAAAGAGAGAGAACCATATTAAAAAAAAGACACACCGTTCGTATAACACCGGACATACGTATGTATTATTGGACATAGATTTTGCAAAATAATTACAACTTAAGGAAATAATAACTTCTATCAAACTTCCTGCTTACTGAACGAGGAAACAGAAGTTTAGGGACATGGAAGCGTTTGGCATACCGATTTTTTTTTAAAAAAGGTTGACCTCTGACTTTTATATAAGCTACGCACCATCATAAATCTGCGCTTGCAGGCGCTGCGAGCACCGGTTTACACTAACAAAAACTATACAGGCTGGACATATAAATATTTAGCCGAACACGACCTAAAAAAGCCTAACAAATCCGGGTAAAACCGGACGTTGAGAAACCAATCCGTGCTTTTTCTTACCAAAACGGAAAAATGAAAATAATTTAAACGTATTTTCTTCGAGTGGCAAAAAACGCTACAACCATCACGTTTACAGACCTTGTCTCGTTATGGATATTTAATCAATTAATATTACTTTTTCTTTTTTTTTTTGACTGTATAGTATGCTGTTGGCCCTATTGGCCTCGACAGCGTCACCGGGTTTTGTGGGGGGCCGAGCTTGAACAACTTGACCCTGGCTCGGCCTCCTTGGGAGGAGGAGTGAATATTACTACGTATTATAACATCCTTACTAATATAATAAATGCGAAAGTAACTCTGTCTGTCTGTCTGTCTGTTACGCTTTCACGCCTAAACCACTGAACCGATTTTGATGAAATTCGGTATGAAGATAGAACTAAACTTGGGAAAGGACATAGAATACTTTTTATCGCGAAAAAAATGATAGAGGGGGTTGAAATAGGGGATGAAAGTTTGTATGAAAGTTCCTTATTGTCAAACATAAAATCATGTAAGATTGTTTAACTGTTTACAACTTTCACACCTAAACCACTTAACCATTTTTGACAAATAGTCTAGACCTTGGGAAAGATTATAGCCTACTCCTTACCATGTGGCGCGAAATAACCGAATTCCACGCGGGCGAAGCCGCGGGCGAAAAGCTAGTACTAAATAAAATACTAGCTACATCCGATTTCGTTTTTCTGGACTATAAAATCTAATACCTAAAATCTATTTTTTTTATTATATCGTCAGAATTTCCAAGGAAATTTCTTTAAGTGCTTCCCTACAAACCCCAAGGAGCCTTCCTTGCAAATTTAATTTTTCTAAGTTCAGTAATTTTGCCTGTACGTTGTTTGTCACTTAATAGCGACTTAGTAACACAAACGTTCTATATACTATATATAGATTAATATATGATGACTCTTGAGTACATATTGTTATTATGTCCTTAAGACAACCTTTAAGTCATTTCCGCAATCACTTTCCTCATTGATCTCTTACAATTGCAATAAAATTTGTTTCTAAATAAATAATAAATAAATAAACATAATATATATAGTATTTGTATCTATTAGTAATAATAATGATAGAAAATTGTATACTATACCATGCTCGCTAAGTGGGGTTAGAATAGGATGCAAGTCAGTTAGTAAAGAACCGTTGGTTAGGACGGACGTGCGCCTGCGCATCTTGTCACCGAGGCAGTTAAACGTGTGATATTGAGCTCACTACATATGGTCATGGGGAGGTCAAAGGTGAGTAAAAAAATTCGAAAAGGTCAAAGAAATATAAAGCAGCTTCATGATTTATGCTACATAGCAAGGTAGTCAGAAGGAACGTAATGCCCAAACTCTCTGTTCGCCGCATTATACCTGAATTTAAGACATTGTGTGTTAAGTGACGGAACTCTAGTCCACTTTATCTTACCAGTAGGGCAAGCACGAAAAGTTGAGCTCCTCTTACGCATGGTAGCGGCGGTTTTCAATTCCCATACAATTTTCTTGCCCTACTGAACGGAGAAATCGGGAATCGAACCCACAACCAATCGATTAGACGCTGACGATTTACGATTAGACGCTGACTCAGTACACTGAACGCCTATATTAAATAATAAACATTAATTATTGGAATGAACTAATGAAATAAATGTGATATTTTAAGACATGACCACATTTATTTAGCTAGTAGCTCCATTTACGAGTAAAACATGCGTCAAGTTAGGAATATATCAACATGTGACTTTAATTTTATACAAAAGTGTATGTCAAATATATAGTAATATTAACAACATTTATTTTCTTCTATATTTTATATCAGGTCATAATGTAAAACTTATCATCATAAGGGAAGTCATATATATTTTTTTAACTTCATGCTTTATCCCGCATATAGCAGGGTAGGTAGAGGGAACCAGAAAACCTCCACACTTTTAGCTTGTTACCAGAGCGAGGAAATGAAAATTAGAGAAATATTAAATAAAAAAGCGGAAACAAGTACATAAACGAATCGCTTACGTTATCTACAGGTAACTAAGACTTTTAGAGAAAAACTGATCTTTTTGTAACTGGAAATTATTATTAGATTTGCAAGAAATATTCCACTACATGTCGTTAAGTGCAGAATCGATAACATATATGACAATGAGGATAATATATAATAATGAGGAACTTTGCTATAACAATACAATAATAAGAGATTTTTACCCTAAGTATAGGCAGGCCACTGAGGAGGTGAGTAGGCTTTATGCGGGAGTATTTTTAGACTAGGAAATACAGCGAGGAAATGTAAAGTCGGTAAACCTGAATATGACTTAATAAGATCAGATATTAATAATGCACATCTGTTAAATAAAGAAATATTGTAATAATTGATAAAATTACATTAGAGAAATAAGAATAGAAGATGACCCTACGTACATTGATACAAG
>JAKGSA010000145.1:251854-370644 GCA_033558755.1 Philaethria dido
ACCATTAAGGCTAGTCGTAGCGCATAGGCGCAAGCGTGCGACTGTTAATGGTTGTGGGTTCGATTCTCACTACAGTAAAAGAAAATATTAAATATTTATAATAATTATTATTTAATATTTAGTATGTCTGCTCTCTGGTAACAAGGCAAAGCGCGGCGTTGAGTTCCGTTACTCAGCACGCAGTACCTCAATCCGCAATCCGGCGGAAAGTGAGGAGTGAGGAACGGAGTATATTATCACTAGGTTCTCTGGTTCCCTCTGCCTACCTTGCTATGTGCGGGATACAGCGTGAAGGTAAAAAAACACCATATGCTTGCTTACACACACTTTTAAAGAAAGTGATATACATGTTACGTGACATGTTACATGAAACATGTATGTGACAGAAAATTTGTATTTTATACGTCAACATATACTAGATATTAAATATTCTAAAATGACTGTTGGTTTCAAGCCAAAAATTATCTTCAACTGGGGAAACCCCAATTTACTCAATATAGTTAGGTGTCAAAATGATTGATACTTACTGCTTATGAAAATGAAATTAAGTTTCAATTATATTACACAAAAGATTCATATTTCTTTTAAATTATATACTATACTTTTTTTTTTAATTCCTTAAGAGAAATAGCAGAATGGACATCAAGAATCTAAATAAAGATCCAAATACACGCAGATAAAAGTAGCTTCACGCTTTAACCCGCATGGCCAAGCTGTCAGAAAGATCCTAGTGTCAACATTTTGCCCCCGTATTTAAGACGGCGTGTTGAGTGGCGGAACTCAACGCCGCACTTAGTCAGTCAGAGCTTTTTCTCAGAGGAACGGATTCAAGTCCCGCTACGTTAAATTTATTACACATATTAAATTTTTTTTTTTTTTAATCTATTTTTATTTAGGGGCTTTTTAAGTACTATAGATACAAAAATGTCAGCCCCATCGTACCCTTAAGAAAAAACTTACAGCACACAAAAAATAAAAATTAATAAATTTCCTTAATCTAAACACACTACTTATATTTAAATTTATATAAAAGTTTAGCCTCTATAGAATAAGGTTTGGAGAGTAAACATAACATTATGCCGACATCCATTAAATTTATATTATAACGACACATCAATTGAAGCAAGAAATGGTGTATATCATCATCCACTCCACACAATTCACATTTAGGAGAACTCACTTTTTTCATTAAATATCCAAATTTTTTTAGCGGAATATGCCCAGAACGCAGCCGAAGGGCCATAACAATCTGTTGACGCGTCAATTTCTTTTCTCCAAACCACGGACTACGAGGAAGCTTGTCCTGAATGACTTTATACCATATTCCTTTGACTTTCGATCTCTCATCAAAATACTCTTTCCAAATTGTTATAACTTCCTTTTTGTACACATTTATTGAAAATGATTTTAATTTAAATCTTACTATACAATGTTACTAAAATGAAATTGGCTTCTTTCTGCTAATAACTTGTAAAGATAAAGAAAAAATTCCCATTCTGCCTCCCACGTCAAAAAAAATGTATGACAGGTTGGTACTTCATGTATTTTATACACTCCTACCGTTCTGACTCATACTTGTTTAAGGGAAATCCCTAACTGCAGTTTTGCTGTAATTTGATTATAAATTATAGATATAAACACAATGCAATTTAATTCATTGAATTATGCAACCTTGGACTAAAAACATAATATGATAATTACGAGTTAGTCATTTATGAAAATCTAGCTGACCTAGGGTATTTTGTACCACCGTCTTTTTCCTGTCTGAGACTAAAGAAATTTAACCCTTTCACGGCCGAAACATTTCAGGTTTTAAATATTTTAGCTAGCTTTTTGATTAATATTGTTTTTTTTTATTTTTAAAGCTTTTAAGTGTAATGATACACTTAGAAAACGAAAAACGGCTTTCTAAAAAAACAATTCGTATTGTTTTTTCGGTGAACAGACTTAGTTATAACATATTTTGCTTCTATTTTAACCCTGCTTAAAGACATTTCGTGTTGGATCGCGGTACTTAACGCCGCGTTTTGTCTCACTTCTCAAAAGACCGGGCTTAAGTAAATATTTCCAATCATTACGTATGCATACAGATGCTACCTAATCCTTAGGTACTTACTAAGTAAGTGGGGGAATCCGTTCCTATGATAACAGACATGGCGGTATTGGCTATACTTAACTTGCTCTCCGCAATTTTTCCGAGTTTGTGTGGCATTCGCGGTTCCAGGTATTGAGATGAATTCTAGCCACAAGCAAGCTTTTCGAAGCAAATGAGTCCTTTAGAGTCCGAAGCGAGTTACTACAATTTATTATCTTTTTTGTTTTAGCCACATAAAAATGCAGAAAGCGACACAGAGACGGTACCGTCGACACAACCGCTCTTGGAACCAGACAAAAATCATCCTAAGCCTCCACTTGCTGGTCAGTACTACATATTTACTTATTTTATTTTTAACTTTACGTTTTTAAGGCATATAGTAGTAGTATAAGAAAGAATCTAGTGTTTTTTCCAAATAATAAATTTGATAATAATTAAAATACAATCATCCCCGATTTAAGATTGAGCCTATCTATTTATTGCGTGTACAGACAGACGCAGTGGAACTGCACCACAACAGCTTTTGAGTTCGCTTTACAGATTTTTCCCGCAATCCAAAAGGGAACCAAATGTCAATATTTTAAACACTTTGTTCTCCGCTTTTTGCCTAAAATCAATGCATTGCGATGGAACTCGTCGCCAGACTTTATGCAGAGCGAAGAAGTGAAAAGAATATAAATATAATCATCTGTCGAGTTGGAATCAAACCCTCAACCATCGCGATCACAGTCAAAAATATCCCAAAATGAAATCGTTTTTCTTATTAAGCAATATAATTATAGGTCCAGAAATAGATGACCTGGACGATGTACCGCCGATCGATGCGAATCCGTACCCGGGCATCGACGATGGACTGCTGGAGCCTAACAACAACAAGCCAGACGTGCATGAAGGATCAGGTGGGAAAGGGGAAAACCGATATTAGCATTTAATTTTAAGTTTCAATATTTTTTTTAGTCTTATTTAAAAATATATACTGCGTTAGTGGCGGAACTCAACGCCGCCAATTAGTATTTTAGTAATAATTAAACAAAAAAACATCTTAACGCTCTATCCCACATAGAAGGATAGTCAGAAAGAACCTAGTGTCAAGACACTCCGTTTTAAGTGGAAGAACTCAACGCCACTCTTTGTCTAGTCAGAGTGGAGAAATTATCATTTCCTATAATCATTTCCCCTTTTGGGTGTCGAACCTGCAACCACAATTGGTTGGTGGACGTTACAATAATATATATCACAAATTACAATTTATAGCATGTCTATATATAAATACGTAAAACAAAAACTTTTTATGAAAATTAAGCGGACGGAGGAACATGAAACTCGGCACACTTATAGTTTTTATAGAGAAAGAGTGCAGAATGCTAATATTTCTTTTGTCAAATTATGCATAAAAAGTATATTAAATCAACAAAATAAATGTTACACACACAACCATGGCTTGACATTCATGTTTATATATAAAGTGACATATACATTGCTAAAGACAACGCGTTGTTAACGCGTCGACGGGGACACTAGTTTATATAATTTTGCTATAATATAACAATAAATATTCAGCAGTACATATGAACCAAGATATTTACATTGAATTATGAATCATAAGTCATAAGTCAGTTAAATAATAAGCTAAAAGCATCCTTTGAAGTATCAATTTTGACTTGCCTTGTTAACCGCAAGAGACGTGGAGTCAACAAACGTTCATATATGTATACATGCAAATACAGGAAATTACGTAATATCCACAAAATAACTGGTTAGTTTCAATAACATAGATAAGATTTTAAGAAAACTAGTGTTCCCGATGTCGCGTTAACAACGCGTTGCCTGGTAACGTATATGTCACTTTATGTAAACATGGATGTCAAATTGTGGTAGTGTATATATCATTTATTTTATTAGTGTAACATATTTTTTATGCATTATTTTAAAAACATATTACCACTGTGCACCCTTTCGCCATATAAACTAGAAGTGTGTCAAATTTCAAACCCCTCCGTCTGCCTAATTTTTATAAAAAGGGGTACAAAGTTATTGCTGCACGTATTAATATATTAAATAAAATTTTTATTTAAAAAAAATATATATTTTAAAATTTTATTTTGAAAAGAGCAACTGTTGAGTTCCGAGCCGATGGTAGCTTCCGTTAGGACTGACACGACTGACATCTTTGTAAATTGACAATTCGAAAGTGCTTGTAATACCTACGTATGTATGCCTACTTGAATAAAGAATATTTTGATTTTGATTTTGATTTTAAAAATTAGATAAGAAAACTTTACGACTTTAAATAACATGCACTAAAATTGAACATTATTAAGAATAACTCAAATATAATTAGTCAGATCTTAACTAAATTTAAATGGAATCATACCAGAAGCACTAGCTATCATACAAAAAAAATATCAAAATTGGTTCACCCAGTAAAAAGTCCATATAAAAAAATACAGCCGAATTGAGAACCTCCTTCGGTCTATAGATATACTGTTAATTTAATTTCCTTCTGGATTCCTCCAACAAAGGATATTAAGTAGGTACATGTTCGCCGCATTCCATCTGAGTTCGTGCTAAGTGGTGGAACTGAACGCCGCGCCTTGTATTACCAGAGTGAAGAAATGAAAAAAAAATTAGATGTAATTATACCGCCGAGTAGTAATCGAACCAACAACCAATTGTGTTTACAGTCAGACGCTGTCCCATTGCGTTACAATAGCGTCATGTATGCAATTGTCCATATAATTATTGTTTTTTTAAACATAATTTCATATTTTTTAATGATAAAGAGTATGTTATCACAACCGCGTCAACCGCATCCTTTTTGATAACCTATTTATAAATAGCATCTAGACAAATAATAAGTACTACTAGCGCTATAGTAACATCTTAATGTTATGTGTTTGTAATTCATTATTTTATAATATAACGCCTGTCGTGGCGCAGATATACAAGCGTGCGACTGCAAATGCGACAGGTTGTGGGTTCGATCCCCACTCCAGGAAATGTAAAATTTAGTATTTCCATTTCTTGGGTTTGGTAACAAGGCAAAGCGCGGCGTTGAGTTCCGCCACTCAACACGCAATACCTCAATTCGGCGGAAAGTGGGGAACGGAATTGTTGAAAGAGAATGAAGTGTCTTAACACTAGGTTCTCAGGTGCCCTCTGCCTACCCTGCTATATGCGGGATACAGCGTGAAGTTAAAAAAAAAAAATAAATAAGTACTACTAGCGCGATTGTCGTGAAAAGTAACATTTTAATTTTATATGTTTGTAATGCATTATTATATAATATATTTACTATATGGCTTACTGCACTTCTACTCTATATAAACTGCAATTGTGCCAAATTCCACACTCCTCTGTCGGCATAATTTTCATAAATGAAGGTCGAAAGTTCTTTGACATATTAACATACACATAAATTAGTATATTTTTGGTCAAGGAACACTGATGTTTACTCCATTACTGAATGCTGTTTACACATCTGATTACAAACATACAAGCTTCAAGCTATATCCCGCATATAGTAGACAGAGGGAACCTAGTGTTAAGACTCTCCGTTCCTCACTTTCCGCCGAATTGAGACATTGCGTGCTGAGTGGCGGTAGTCAACGCCGCGCTTTGCCTTGTTAGTAAGCCCAGGAAATGAAAAATTCCATTTCCTGGAGTGGGAATCGAACTCACAACCTGTCGTGTTTACAGTAGCACGCTTGTGCCTCTGCGCCACGACAGGCGTTATTACACATCTGATTATTATTTAAATTATTCTAATTTCTCCGCTCTGCCAAAACAAAGCGCAGCGTTGAGTTCCGCCAACGAAAGTGGTAAAGCGAAGTCTCTTGACACTAGGTTCTTTATCTTCGACTACAAAAAAAACTTTTATGAGTAACAAAGGTTAATGGAAGATCATTCAGAAATTATCATTTCGAATACATTGAAACTTGTACGGTACAATGATTTTGTTTAATAAGGTCCTTTGATATAATATAACAATTATATCTCATGATAAAAGACAATGAATGCAAACATATAAATAATATATAAATATTCATCTGATTAAACATAAATGAAAAAAAATACTGAATAATAAAATATATTTATATTTTATTGTAGTTCATTGGAACGAAATATTACTGTAAATGCGATTAGATGTGGATTCGATTCCCACTCGTGGGAATTAAATATATTTTAATTATTTTCATTTCCCCGCTCTAAGAAGAGAAAGCATGGCGTTGAATTCCGTTAATGAACACACAAAGTTTGCTTCGATCGAAAACAGAAGTGTCTTGATCTTACTGGATTATAAAATTTACTATACCAAAAGCTATATATTCTATATTCAATAATCTTCGAATTCGAATCAAGTCAATTAACACAAAAATGTCAGTATTGTCAGTCCCACAAGGTACCAGCAGCTCTTTTCAAATATAATCATATAAGAAATTCACAACAATAATCGACCTCCCAAACGAACATTAAAAACATTTAATTCCACACATTAACATCAGTATAGTATTTTTGGACATAATATACTTACTTCAATAATGTTTTTATTCTTGACTCTTGATTTGAACGTCTGTAATTATTTGTGGAATTTTTTTATACGTACATACGTAGGCGGCCTTTAAAGTTTTTACTTTAAAGGCCGCCTTCCGCCATTTTACCAATATTGTTTACAACAGAAGTTATTAAAACAACATACATACTTACATAGCTTCACGCTGTATCCCGCATATAGCAGGGTAGACAGAGGGAACCTAGTGTCTTAACACTCCGTTCTCCACTTTCCACCGAATTGAGGCATTGCGTGCTGAGTTATTAAAATAATATTAAATGAATAAAAAATAAACATTGCGCACACCATAGCAACGCACTTGTAGGTTCTCTGGTGTTACACGGGGTCGTGCACGGCAGTGATCACTTACCATCAGGTGATCCGAACGCAAGTTTGCCTTGTTCTTCCCATAAAAAAATAAATGACATATACGCGTCGCCAAGGCAATGCGTATTTTACGCGTTAACGGGTTTATTTATAGGTGTTTGCAAATGGGAAAGTAGATGACCTTCACGTATTTCAATATTTGCTGATAATGTCTTTCTATCATGACGCAAAAAATGACTCATCATAAAAGAATGAACGTTGGGTCTCCCCATGATCTGTAAAACCAATTTTATAGGTACATTAATTAAATTAATTATAATTTACGTAGTTTAAACATTATTCATTATACTAACACGTTAGTTATAATGTCAGTCAGATTATTTATGTAGAAATCATGTCAGTTAACGGTGACTGACAATGCTATATTTAACAACGTACAGATATTTTATGTTTGTGAAAAGTACATATTTTTTAACCGTACGCATACTTTGTCAACATACATACATACATACGCTGTATCCCGCATATAGCAAGATAGGCAGAGGGAACAAAGTGTTAAGACACTCCGTTCCCCACTTTCCGCCGAATTGATGCATTGCGTGCTGAGTAGCGGTACTCAACGCCGCGGAAATGAAAAATTCCATTACCATTAGAGTTACTTTGTTTACTTTTATTGTATTGTTATTTCATCGAATCCAGAACATTCTATATAAAATTGTTTTCCTTACAAAATCAATTTAAATTTTACACATCACCCGCATTTAATAAGAATCTAAAGAAAACCGAATGCTAAGATGCCGGCCTACGACGTCATTCTTCTACTTTCAAGATTGAGTGACAAAACTCAACGCTTCAGTTCATCTTACTGAACGGGGAAATGGATAAATCCTATAAAATAAAAACAAATAAATAAAAAACCGCAGAGGCAATGAAAATATTAAGTAATATTAAGTATTTTCTTTTTCATTTCGCGGCATTGACTTAGCACGCAATGCCTCAATTCGGTAGAAAGAGGGGGATATGGGAACTAAAATGTTGAATGAGAACGGAGTGTCTTAACACTAGATTCTCCGGTTCCGTCCGCCTACCCTGCTTTGTGCGGGGTATAGCGTGAAGCTAAAAAAATCTTACTATATGTTTTTTGCGCTTTTCAGACGATGAAACCAAACCGGAGGGCTCAGAGGATCACCCCCACGACTTCCCGCACCACGATGGGGACATCGGTATTGATGGTAAATGGAAGCCGAAGGACGAGACCGACTACCCTTACGGTGATTGGATTTAGGGAGTTAAACGCATTGTCAAAGCAAAAATGGCCTAATCTTGAAAAAAATACGCGTCAAAATATTTTTTTTTCTGGAACAAATAAATTCAAAAATAAAGAACAAAAATTTTTCAGTTAAAATATTTCATCTTATACGCGTTTTTAATCTTAGAAGATAATACTATAAATGCGTAAGTTTATGGAGATTACTTCTTGATACTAAAAAAGAGAAAAGAGCTTATACGTCAGAATAACACAAAATATGTTTTATAAATACTTTGTACCTATAATTTATCCGTAATATAATGATGAGTATCTCTATTTAATCATTTCTAAATATCATTTGAATAGGTAGAACAACTTGTTTATGCCGCTAAATAATAAACTTATAATATATCATAGACAAAGCGCGGCATTAAGTTACGCCACACAAAAAAATACGATAACTAAGTATCATTAGGTTCTTTTGCCTATTTCACAAGTACGGAAAGTGTATTCTTTATCATAATTGCGTAGTACAAACGAGAAATGAAAGACATAACCTTGAAAATCTTAATGATTGACAATTAAAGTCAATAGTATAAAAAAATATTTTATTAAATAAATTTTGCCCGTCTTCAAGGCAAAATAATTTTATAAATTGACATTTAGAACCATTTTTGCTTTAACAAAGTCAAGATGCGTAGGAGTTACTTTTTCTGATCAATTCAAATTTTTATTATGAAAATTTTGCCATAATTTTAAAATTATTAGTAGTTTTATTCTTCCAAATTATTATATGCCTCTTTTACTTTGCCAAAAACTTAAATTCTTTATCTAAATATGTCTTGTGTACGTCAAAAACGAAAAAAAGTATTAAATATTTTTATTTATATTATTTAATTTGAAAAGGTAACCAATAAAATATAATGTAATTATAACAGGTTTACGGGTATATCCTTTAATGGTAGACGGTCAACTCTTTGTTTTATGCTTTTGTGAAACTAAAAAGGAAGCATGTTGCATAGCACTCTAAAACAGTTTGAAAAATAAAATAATAAAAAAAGTGAAGCTTGATATAATATCTACTAAAAGTTAATTATTTAATTATAAATAAAAAAAATCTTTTAAATAAGTTGAACGAATCTTTGGTTAATTTTGACAGTTCTTATAATCGTACGTATAACGTCATTTTATCGAGTTTAAGACGAAGATCGTAAATTATAGAGCCATATAAAATTTTATATATGTATTACTTTATTTATTTTATTCTTAGAATTATATTTTTTATTAAGTAGTATATAAGGATAATATTATTATAACAAAAATATTTGATTTATTATTTATGTTTCCAGCTTTACGCATTTTTACGTTGCATGACATATACTCGTACTATATTTATTTTTATCTAACGCATGTTGAATATATTTATTATGCAATGTCTTATAAGTAATATATAATAGAACAAAAGATTGATTACTAACAATATTAAGGTCGATACACATTATAATATCGTTTATAGCGGACCTCGGGCTTCAACATGGATGTCAAATTTTACGACGTACCAATTATCTTTAAAAACATAATTGCTTCCATTATTTAATAGTTTACTGAAAAAAGTTAATAGTAAATTTCACTATTGCAGTATTATTTCTAGGTCTAATATCAAAGACGGCAAAGTCCATCTTTTACTAATAAACGCGGCAGACCATCACATTTCTTAAGATTCCAATTTACCCGACACAGCTTAGGATTAAAATAAACTATATCGAAATTATATTTAACTAGATATATTATAATTAAAAAATATATAGTATCCTTGTATTGTTATTCTTTTTTGTAAAAATGCATTAGTTGGACTTTGCCACCTTTGTTATTACACCTCTAATTTGAAATAAACCTTTTTTAGAACCGTTGTAGTTAGAAAATTGTTATAAGGAAAAATCGATATTAAAAAGTATTAAACATGAGATAGTATAACAATTATCTAATGTTTACTACTACTCGTATCAAGTAAGTAAATAGAAATAAAATATAATAAAATACATAGTTTTAAATGGCTGTCGTAGCGCAGAGACACAAGCGTGTGACTGTAAACGCGACAGGTTGTGGGTTCGATTCCCGCTCTAGGAAATGTAAAGTATTTTCATTTCATAGCACGCAATGCCTCAATTCGGTGGAAAGTGGGGAACGGAGTATCTTAACACTAGGTTCTCAGGTTTCCTCTGCCTACCCTGCTATATGCGGGATACAGCGTGAAGCTAAAAAAAGTAAATATTGAAGAGTTTATTTCTAATACTCTATGTATTATTACTATTACAGAGACAGATCCATGGAATGAATGGACCCCTGGTCGGAACGAGGATATTTCTCTTTTCCGTAGACATTTGCTATACAAACATAATTTATATTATCAAATATCAAGTTAACAGAGTTAAATAAAAAAATTAATACCAAATATATTTATTTCTATATAATATGAAGAGTAAAGCGTATATATAAAAAGCACTAAGCTTTACATAGAATAAATAAATCAAATTAAAAAAGAAAGCGATAAAAAATAAATAAACTTAATTTAAATATTTAAATCTCTTCACGCTTAGTGCGTTTACCGCTTAATAGGGATCTTCGTTCCAATAATGTGAATCGACCTTAACTAACTGCATGAAGGGTAAATGCATGTTTAATGAATATATTTATTATGGTATGGTATTGGTGTATTTCCGCCTTTGTTAATTATCATTTGCATTTTTACTATTATCCTATATCTTATTATATATCTTTCTCTTGAAAGCTATCTCAACTTGGCAAGCATTTTTCATTGTCCAGTTACTTATTTAAATTATTATGTATGTATGTAAAATGTATGTATGTTGGTAACTCATATAAATTTGAAAAGAGCAACTTAACAGTTTCTCTGTGGCTCTTCTCAGCAGAACTGCATTCCGAGCCGGTAGTTTATATTCATCCGACGATTTAAACGTATTCGTGCAAAAGTATATTTGAATAAATAATAATATGAATTTGTATGTATGTTATGTACTTTAGATGCGCAAAAAAACCACTTTAGTGTGGAAAAATAAGGAATATATCTAAATAAATTGTTTGGCTAATTTTAGAGAACCAGTAATCAAGTAGTCTCCTTTATTTTGGAGTTATTTACTACTCATTTCGGCGGAATGTAGTGAACGGAAATCTTAAGAGAACGGAGTGTCTTAACACTGCGTTCTCAGAATCTCTCTGCCTACCCTTTTATGTGCAGGATAGAGCGTGAAGATAAAAAAAGAAAAATAATTGATTTATGCACGCATTAGGATGAGTGAGTCGTGGCTTCGAATCCACTCTACCTTATGATTTTTACGCTATTTTCCTTAATTTTAATTGTCTTAATCTTAATATTGATCTAAAGTGTACATGTATTTCTAATATTTTATATATTTTAAATGAATTAAAATATAATATTTCAGATTTCAATGGCCTCACCCCACGGTTTGGTGTAGACGACCGCCCCGGCTCACCTATGCCAGGAGTAAGAAATCTTTTTATTTTTTATGTCATAACTAATATTATAACAAAAAAGAAAACCGAGAAAAAAGAAAAAAAATAAAAGAACTAGTAGTCAGATTTTAATATAATTTAAATGAGACTACGTCAGAAGCATTAGCTATCATTTAAAAAAAGAATCATCCAAATTGGGCCACTCATTAAAAAGTTATGGTAACACACGTAAAAAAATACAGTCGAGTTGGGAACTTCAAAAACATGTCGACATTCCTATTAGTTATTGAAATTATACAATAAAGATATAAATTAATTTTCTTATGTGCCTTAAAAGTCAGTCACAATTGTATAAAAATATAAACATGGCGCTATAAGAATATAGATGCTTAAAGCTAAGATATCTTTATTGGCGAAACCCTTGGACGGTATCCAAGTAGCGCGAGTTTTAATCCTGTTACATTTAACATGTTTTCACGTACTTTCATGTAAAATTGTGAATAAACTGCTTAAAAAACTTCTCTTTGCATAGCAGTATAAAAAACTGTCTAGGCACTACGTTAACTTACCGTCTCTGGCCTAATTTGAGATATAACGTGTTGAGTGAAGAAAACAAATAATTCAAATATAATCATATCCCCGAGTAAGGAACCTTTAACCATCGCGTTTAGTTAGAAAATAGCCCACTGCGCCATGATGGCTTTAACTCAAATTTTAACTATTTTTTAATTGTTTCCAGTCCATCCCAGATGTAAATACATATCAACAGAAGAAAAATCTAGCGCAAGGCATGATGGACCTCGCCTTACTATCAGCTAATGCTAACCAACTACGATACGTTCTAGAATCATCTATATCCCACCCTTATTATTATCCGAGTTTGGTGTTCATATCCCTTAGTATTGTTTTACAGGTAAGAATTTTATTTTAATATTTTTGTACGTTTGACTATAAACAGCCTAAACAAGTAGATGACAATTTGTGTCAGATGAACTCTGAAAAAAATATTATGTAATAAAAATATTCTCAATTCTTTAATCTGTTTAGAGAAAAGCATAGCTTTCGGCAGATACTTTTCAATGCAATATAATTTTTTTTTTAATTTTCTGTTCTAGTCCTAAGTTAAGATAAAAAGGTAACTCGGCCGTTAACCTTTCTGCCATGGCATACACAAATAGAAGTCTATTTTAATTTAAAAACTAGCTGATATTCGATGTGGTGGTGGGTGCAATTATACTTATTTTCAGAATTCTTTTTACCAATTTTTTTTATTAATTCAGTTGCTAATGGGGAAACCATTAATTTATATTTTCTATTTATTCAACCAAAAAACCAAAAAATGAGATCCAATAAGAAAGATCAACAAATCTTTTTTTTTTTCAGATCGCAGTCGGTATAGGTCTAATTTTAAACAGCCGTTACGATGTCAACGACCAGAAGCACATGTGCATCGCTAACAAAATCAACAATATGACCGTTTTAGGTATTTTCCTTATCACTATTGTCAATGTATTTATTACATCGTTCAGTGTAGCGACTCCGGCGACTATAGCTAGCCAACAGCTCGCTATACAACAGGCGGGATAAGTAAAAAGTGCATGAAAAAATCTCTAAAGCCATCATGACGCTGTGGTGAGGACACTGACAGCTCACGGTGACTGTAAGTTCGATTCTAACACGGAAGAATGTTTATATTTAATCGTCCCTCCGGTTTGGTTCGACGTTATGGCTTCAAAATGTCTGGAAAGTGAAGAACTGAATATTGTATCAATAAGGTCTCTCTGCATAGTTTGAGTGAAACAGAAAATGTAGAAATAAAATAGGTGAGCTATTTAAAAAAAGAAATGCTATTATGACAATGTTATATTTCGACACATACGAAAATGTCACAACTGCATATCACAAATTTTATTTAAAGTAAGACTGGACAAGAATCTAATTCTGATTTTAAATTAAGTCAATTGCTTAAAAATAGACATATTCACTTTTGTGGTTTATAGTAAATAAAATAAATAAATATTTAATGTACATAAATTAATTATGTAACTAAAAAACAAAACATAAATGCCAATTTCTGGATTATGATTATATATGAGATACGTAAGAGATGTCAATTTGTAATTAGACCTACCACAGATTACAAAATTGTAGATAAATTTAAGATGGCGATGTTTTGAGCGAAAAGGCAAATTAGTGATTTTTAAATTAAAAAAACAACTAAAACTAAGCTTGAGTTGGGCATAATAATTATAAAATCTATATTCATAATACATAATAATAATAATTTAAAAAATAAATATGTATACCGTTATATTACCTACACATATTTGTATCTGTAATCTATTACAGGCTTCCTGAATATAACAGGGCCAGTGACTCTTTTTAAAAATTATCGAATATTTTATTAGGATAACTACTGTGTATTATTCTAGAAAATAATTATTTTATGTAAAATAAATATTCTTATATTAAATGAAACTATTACGAACACTCTACAGTAGTCCGTGGTCACAGGTAGACAATCAAGGACAAACAGGTAGGTAAACAAGAGTCTACCTGTGATCACGGACTCCTGTAGTGTTGGAAACGTCGGGTTTCCAAAAATGTATTTCCGAATATTAAAATATACGCGTTTAATTTAATATGTGTAATAATCGCGAAAATCAAAGAGCTCATTAAATATTCTTAGAACATAATACATAATAAATAATAATATAAAATAGTTATCTAATATTGTTTTTTGAAGGACGCTTTATAATTTTAATTTATAAGAGGGTATAATAAAATTTTATATATAAGTTTCAAATATATTCAAGTAAGAAAAATCTAAAATACTTATTTAAGTGTCTAACACATTCAAAGGATATCAAATTCAATTCAATAATAAGTTGAATAAAATATGGACAAAATTATGTGAAATTATCATTCCTATGACCCATTCAGTGCACAAATAGATTAACTCCTTACGTTACCTAACTAATTAGGATTATAAAAAAACCTTTAAAGAAAATGTACTCAAAAGTACTAGTACATTACTGACGAAAGCTATATATTATTACATGAAATATATGTATGCCTTTAAGCATGTTTTTCTTTAGCTTCACGCTGTATCCTGCATATAGTAGGGTAGACAGAAGAAACCTGAGAACCTAGTGTTAAGACACTCCGTTCTCTTTCAACATTTCCGTTTATCACTTTCCGCCGAATATAGGCATTGCGTGCTGAGTGGCGGAACTCGCGGATTTACCTTGTTACCATACCCAAGAAATGAAAATACTAAACTTTTACATTTCCTGGAGTGGGAATCAAACCCACACAACCCATACAACCTGTCGCGTTTACAGTCGCACGCTTGTGCCTCTGCGCCACAACAGGTATTTAAGCTTTTTATTTTTTGGAGTTAATCGATATGTGCTCTGAACGGCTCTTGTATGTTTAAAGAAAGAGTTTAGGAAAGTTATATATTTTTGAAAAATAGTAAGTAGATGTCTCTCTGTTTGTCACCACCATCAGTTAGATCGTGGATTCAATTTTTGAGGTATTTTTTGTAGTTTCTCGGTCCGGTAAGACAAAGTGCAAATATGTAATATGAATGCTTATACTGAAAATTTTGAAAGTTCAGCGTGACAAATGTTTTATTTATATACATGTTATATGTATTTAAATAAAAAGTAAAAGAAATGGAAGTTTACTTTCATTTCCTGGGTTTGGTAACAAGGCAAAGCGCGGCGTTGAGTTCCGCCACTCAGCACACAATGCCTCAATTCGGCGGAAAGTGGGGAACGGAGTGTCTTAACACTAGGTTCCCTCTGCCTACCCTGCTATATGCGGGATACAGCGTGAGGCTATGTATGTATATTTGTAAATTGAGAATTCGATTCGATATCGAATATTCGTACCAGGCCTAAATAGATTGATAAATCGATTTGCATATACATTTTTTAAAATACTAATACTTTACTATTAGCACTACATTGGAATTAAAAATGCCAATTTTGAAAAGAATGTAATTTCGATTCATCAACTTATTCACGCCTGTTGTGAATATGATTGCTTTACTTATATTTTTAATAAATATATTAAAATGATTATTATAATACAATTTATTTATAATACAATAGATTATACAATTTATATATTAATATAAATAATTATTATTTTTTTAACTTCACACTGTATCCCGCATATAGCAGGGCAGGCAAAGGGAACCAGAGAACCTAGTGTTAAGACACTCCATTCTCTTTCAACAATTCCGTTCCCCACTATAAATAATGATTTTTATTAATATATAAATTGTATATCTTTACGTACTTCTCACTCAATTTTTTATTTTTTTTGCATTTAATTGTAATAATAATTGTATGAATCTCTACTTTTGTATATTTTGTAATAGTAAAATAAAAAATGTATATAAACATTATATTCAATTTAATTTTTAATCCCTTTCTTTACATTTAAAAATCAATCACGATTTTTAATCAAAAATTGTCAAAAAAAATTAAGAATAAACAATACATTAAGATTTTAACAAAAAAAAGAAATCATAGTATGTAAAATGCGCTTAACACCTGTCGTGGCGCAGAGGCACAAGCGAGCGACTGTGACAGGTTGTGAGTTCGATCCCCACTCCAGGAAATGTAAAATTTAGTATTGTCAATTCCTCGCTCTGGTAACAAGACAAAGCGCGGCGTTGAGTTCCACCACTCAACACGCAATGCCTCAATTCGGCGGAAAGTGGGGAACGGAAATGTTGAAAGAGAATGGAGTGTCTTAACACTAGGTTCTCTGGTTCCCCCTGCCTACCATGCTATATGCGTGATATAGCGTGAAGCTAAAAAAAAGTACAAAGTTATGTGGTAACAACAAAAACAATAATCGAATTGAGAACCTCCTGCTTTTTTGAAGTCGGTAAAAAATAAAACAGCAAATAATTTGAAACAATTTATTACAACAAGTCCCTAAATAACAAAAAATAATTACATACCAATCATAGAACATAGACAGTCATAAATATACAAAAACTATTTCCTATATACGCATCTCTCATTTAGCAGGGTGAGAGAACATAGTGTTTAGACACTATGTCCTCCAAACATTTCTTTGAGTAGAAATAAACTTTTTATATGTATAATAAAAAATCTTTTCTATGAACAAACTTGATTCAAGGGTGTCGTAACGAGGAGGAAATGGAGACATTCAAGGTATTACCAACTGAAATTCAAATATATTATGAACTTTTTATTTAATTTTAATTTGTTTAATTTATGACCTTTCAAACATTACAACATATGGAGAGATCATTGAAGACAAAATAAAAAAAGTAAAAAAACAGCATGGTCCTACAAGTAATAAATATCAGATAGACTATATATATAGCTTAGTATAGCGTGGCGACCCGTCGCCACGGCAAGCGTTACCACGTCAACGATTCGGTTTATACTTGCGCCAATAGATGGTACACATCAAAATGTACATTAAAAATATTTTCAGGTCAATTTATTTAAATAAATTAATATTTCCATTAAATGAATATTCAAAAAAAATTCAACATATAAAATATGTCACCTACACCCTTGAACTAAAAAGTTCCTTATAATTCATAAAGTCTCTTTCACACTCTACGTCCTATGAATGTTGTTGTAAATTAAAACTGTTAATATATTAATGGTTAAAAAATTATAAAAATACATATTATATACATACTGTATATACTTATTACTGACTGACTGACCGACTGACATTTTACTGACAATTATGTGTAAAAAAAAATTAGGCACCCATTTGTGGTAGGAGTAACTTAATTTTTATATTAACTACTAGATTTTGAAATAATTTTGTACTTATTGACATTTAGAACATTTATCTAGACATATATTTCAATTTAAAGTGTCATTTTGAACACTTGGTGAATATATATGAAATAATACTAAATATGTAAAATTTGAACTGTTTTTTGAAACTTTTTCAAGAATTTTAACTAGATATTGTTTAGAAACCCTGAAATTACTTTACAGCCTTTAAAACTGGCTGTAAAGTAATTTTAGGGTTGCCATTTGTCAGGGATTTCCAGAGTTTTAGATGGCATAAACGTTATAAAACACTTCTAGTGTCAGAGGAATCTAAATGAATTGAAATAAAATTTAGCTCAAACTGATATTGCTCGATAAAATATTGAGTGAATAAAAAAAAAGCTCTAAAAAAACTCTAAAATGTCTGGGGAGTTTTTCTCCCAATTACAACAAAATTTAGGATTTTCTAGATAATAATTAATATAACAGCAACCCCAAATTATACATCAAATAAAAGTTCAAGCTTACACATTCAGTATTACATCACACCTAAGCCGCACATTCAATGCACACACTAAATCAACTGTTCCACACTATTAGCCGACAGCTCCAGCAACCTCCACGCTGCCTTTGGGTTCAATTCCTGAGGGTCCCTACATAACACCCACACATAATTAACCCTCATCACTTTATTGGGATCCCCTTCAATAGCATTATTCTTGCCGTCTCTCACGCACATGATTTGCTGACTTTGAAATGTGACGACTAAAACGGGGCCTTGGTCCATCATTTTGCCCATGACCAGTTCAATATTTTCTATATCTAATATCTTAGAGTCAAGACGGTAGCCAAGTTGCTTGCATTGTTTAATTGGGGTTGCCAGTATGTTAAAAACACCTTCGTAACACCAGTCTTTCAATATTTCCATGTCTCCTCTCACCATGGCTTCTAAGATGTTAGGTATGATGTCTTCAGCGCAATCCTCTAGGAACTTCTGTGCTGTAAAATTTGGGTCTATTTTGCATATTTCAGTTAATGTTTGGGATAACTCTGTCTTCTCGAATAAGTTACCGAAGAGGCTGCTCACTTTGTCTGTTACGAATCTGGACGCTTTGAACACTGGGTTTTCGGATTCTTCGTATTTTATTTTCCAGTCCAATACCTGAAATTATACCAACAAATATATATATTTTATAATTTCACATTTTTTCCAAAACATTAAAACATATTTTTTAAATTTTTCTTTCAGCTCTACTCTTTTAGCTGAATATAGAGAACCTTATGTCAAGATCCGCCATTTGTTTTAATAAATAATTCAGAAAATAATTTAAATAATCCATCTATTAGAAATTGAACCTACAATTACCGTGTATAATTAAACACTGCTACAATAGCTTTATTTAATTTATTACAATCATTAAGTCATCAGTCTTATAAAAAAATTAATCATCTATATATAAATATGTGAAAATCACGCGGACGGAGAAGCATGTAATATGGCACACTTATAGTCTATATAGAGAAGTGCAGAATGCTAATATTTTTTTAAAATAATGGATAAAAAGTATATTAAATTAATAAAATAAATGTTACACAAACTACCATGGTTTAACATCCATGTTTATACAAAGTGACATATAAATTGCTAAAGACAACGCGTTGTTAACGCGTCAACGGGGACACTAGTATGTTTCAATATAAAAATATTAGTATTTCACGTTAGTAAAAGCCTGCACTCTTGGAAGACAGTTCTGTTAAAACTACAGTAAGAATTGACCACTCAACACAAAAAATCTTGATTTAGAGTGGACAGCAGAGAATGGAGTGTCTTAACACCAAGTTCATTTATATGTGAAAATAAAAAAAAAAAAGAATAAATTACCTTATTAACATATTGATTGTTGTTCTTAAAGTCCTCCCACTGCTGGTAGAATTTTGAGTCCTTGTGGAGTTCAACACCGAGGGTCTCCGTGTCGGGGGCAAAAGTGCGCTCATCTGCTGCCACCTGAAGAATAATAGCCTTTATAATTAAATTATTAATGAGAAGAAACTTCTTAGCGCACCATGGATTCACCGTACGCGTGCCAATCGCGTTGCAGAGAGTGCCTGGGACTTGCGACCCAACATGTAGGTTTATGGGGCCCCTTTACAATGCGCATTAATATTCACCTCCACTGTCCTCCTGCGCTCCTCTCTACCTAACCAAATTTGCAAAGAATGCCGCCTTCGAAATACGTGCTAGAAATGAACTGATAATAGTTCTAAAAAGGCCGAGATCTTTTAATAGATTATAGAGAGATTTCGCTGTTATACCTCTCGCACCTACACGTACAAATATAAAATAACTTTTTTTCATACATTTTATTAAGAAAAATAACATTGGAAACAGTTCTTGTTGGAATAAGAATTAAATAATAAAAAATATATATGTCTAAGTATTTCATATATTATTTGTTACTCTAGTATTAAGTTATTCTTAATAATGATTGTTTTTTTCTAATTTATTCTTTTCACGATTTACTAACCCATATATATCTATCTATCAAATCCATATAGATCCTGTCCCAAAGTTTGTGTTAGAATTGCTTATAGAAATTAGACCACCCTTTGTACTCTGTGCTTATCTATGTAATATTTTTGTATTGCATTCTTTCTACTTTTTGTGTGCAATAAGAGAGATCTCTATCTGTTAAAATAATAAATAAAAAAAAAAGTTGTCTCTTACTTGCACCTGATAATATATCTATGTGCGACAATAACTAGATACTAAAGGAATTTAGAGACACTTCAAAACGCACATGAATTTCCTGTTCAATAACATTAATATATTTTTACCTCAGCATCTTTTCCTCAATTGGGGTAGGTGGAAGTATATACGCGGCCTTCCAACCCCTCGCGGCCTTGTTTCCTTCTTAACAGCCTCGGTAGCCTGAAAATGAAAAAATATATGTTAAAAAATATAAAAATTATAATAAGTACTATTATAAATACAAATATTTGTGTGTGGATGGATACTTGTTGCTTTATCACGCAAAAGCTACAGAACTGAGACCTAAGATCTAACTTTTTTAATAATTATTAGATGGGAATGTTAATAATAAAGCTAGTAGACCTGGACACTATTATACCTTAACAATATATATTAGGTGAATACATTAAATGTTAAAATAATATAATACACTAATGGAAAAAATAAAAAGAATTAAAAAAAATCCAAATATTTTGAGTTTTCCCTTTCCCCATCCTTTCTTCAAAATGTGGTGGTTCTGATGGTGGACTACCATTGTCCCCCTTCCATCAGTATCCTAGGTTGGCAACGCATCACACAACATCTCTGGTGTTGTAGATGTCTATGTTGAAGAGTAACCACTTACCATCAGATTAGTCCTTCTGCTCGTTTGCCGTCGTTATCAATAAAAAAAAGAGTTTTCAAAGTCTTTTAAGTACTCATTAGGATGCAAAAACAAGCTGGCAGAAAAAAAAAAAATTTCATCTTAAGATCTCAAAACTAGGAACATTAAGCTTTAAAATGCTTGTTTTAGAATTCCAGTACAACCATTTTTAAGGGAAATGAAGCCACTTGGAAAACGAGAAGAAAGAGAAACTTTTTCTGGGATCCTATTGTAAAAGCATACACATACAAGCAACACATTGTCCCATAAAAGAATTGAGGATTCAAATTTCTATATTATTTAATAAAGATCTAATATTTCTAATGAATTATTATTAAGGCTATTGTAATGATTCTAATAGCACTTGGTTGTGGGTTCGATTAACACTCAGTTACTACTTACTCAGCCTCAAATCAAATAATAAAAAAAATAGCAAGTTTACCTGTGAAATTGTTTTAAAAGCTGATGTCTGTCCGAGTGCTTGACTCTTACCAGCCAGAGACTCTGCTGCACCTTTAGCCGTTTTTGATAGATCTTCTGTTATTTTGCCTGGAAATTTAACAAAAAATTGTTTTAAATATATTTTTAATAGTAATTAACTTTAAGCAACTTTGGATATACCATGATAAAGGCTAGTGTCACGAGTTAAGACCTATCCTCCTCTTCAATATATCAACTGCATTTCACATAATATTCTTTTAGTTGCATTTTCACAATACATGCAATATTATATGAAAAGTTTTTAGGCTTTCATCTTAAAAAATCATGTCATCACCCTCAAAGATAAAAAAAGACAAGTAATTTGTTACAACGGGCATAGAAGAATGTTTATAATGAAGATGTGCACAACTTAGGTTGCAAGTCCGAGGCACTAGTCAAAGCTACTGTCTAAATTAAATAACAAATGGATGTCAAATCTCAAACAAAACTTACCTGCTTTTTTAGCCAAATCTGTTTTACTGGCTTCCTCAAACACATGTTCTACTTTGCCTTTAATGCCTTCCAGTGTCTCCTTTAATACCTCGGACCCTTTAGATGCCTCTGATTCTACAGCATGAAACTTTTTTCTCGCAGCTTGCAAAGCTTCAGAATTTTCTAATTTTTGAGCTTCTTCTCTAAACTTCTTTATATTATCTTTCATTTCTTTATTTTTGGCAACATCTTCTTTTATATTTTCTATGATGGAAGCAAAGAAGCCTTTTTTCGCAGAGTATAAGCGACAATCCTGAACTGTACACTAAAATAACATAAATTCTTTTTATTATATAATAAAGATTGTTTATTAGATAATTTTTGTATACTCCAAGGTAATATAGTAACCTATAAACTTAATGAATAAATAGATATAAGATATTTACTTCAAAATTTAAACGTATTTGAACTAAATTCAATGTAGATTAACATTGATAACAGTTTTGAAGTACTTACAATATACTTTTACGTTTATATTGTAATATTTGTGATAAAAGAAGTAAGAATTTGACTACCTGCTCTGGTTTTAAAGTAATCACTGAAGTTTTTAGATTTATGGGTATAGCACATTTCCAGCGTGCTGGGCTGTATAATAACTGCCGACACGAATGCTGAAAATGATAAAAACTTGTAACAAATCGCATTTATTCTTCTTTAAGCATAACCTCACTTGATAAAGATGATGTCACATTTACCATGGTTAAGTACAATTAGTTAAGTTATATTATTCTCACAGTCACTCTATATAAAATTTCTTTTACACTTTTATGTTATTTTATTGAACCGATACATCGGTTTTTACGTTAATTTGACGTAAAATCATCTGGTGCCCATTTTTCCATTTGAAAATTTCTTTACTGTCTGTGTTCAATCATTAATATTGCCATATTGAAAATAAGGGATGACATAATATTATGTAACTCCATTATATATTAATTTTTATTGTATTTAAAAATAATCCAAAATTTTAGTAAACTAAAATGAACAGGTACACATTAAATACACAGATTTTATATATGAACATAAAGATTTTAATAATGATTATTATTAAAAAAAATACAGTTGTAACTATATTATAAATGTTAATTGCGAAACGAAAACGAAAATTTTTTTTTGATGCATTTTCATTAATTTAGATATTTTAGTAAACATTACGTTTCTTTGGCTGTTGTAAAGTTGTTTACACAAAAGAAAAGAATGGTCAAAGACTGGTGTAAACATCATAGACAACATCCACTGTTTCCTGTTTGAAAACAATTTTTTATTTGGTATTTAAAATTGAATATTACGTGTAAAGCACTACAAAACAAATTTTTAGTAACGTTTAAAAAACCATAAATCTAGAAATGCAATATTTTCTTTGTCAAAGTTCATCATTTTTAAAAAAATGTTATATTCGTTGTTTCATGTTTAAAAAAATTCTCGCTTCCGGTGTGAAGGCAGTTCCAGAAACATAAGAAAGTGTACATTTTCATTTATTTTCTGCCGTCATTTTTAGCCACGGTATCGTGTACGATTTTGTGTAATTATATTGTATTTTATGTTGTTATCGACTCACGTTGTTGTGGTGTAGCCGAGATTTTTTATTTGCGCGTATCGAGAGTGTCGACGCATCGCGCTAGGGGGAAGGTATAGCGATCTAATATCGAATATCTTAGTCCATATTTACTTATATAGATACATACTACATACTACATAGCGAGTAGCGAGTAGATACCACGTTTTCGCCAGCTGGTACGTACGTTCGGCTTGTGAGATTTGAGCAAGTAGTCAATATGTTTGAAATATCGTATTAGCAAGTGATAGCTAGGTGTTGTTGAGACGGTAGTGACTAAATTATATTGTGGCAGGTTGGTGTGCCGGGCTAGCGTGCTTTTCTGGTGCTGCTCCGAGGAAGGATCAACAATTCTACCCATCTGCGAGCTCTCGTCCAGTGGGGCGGTACCATTTTATATGACTTTAGCAAGATATACAGGTTAGTCTGATAGTAAATGTTAATCAGTGTTGGTGTAAAACGTTGTGCATTAGTAGCTATGTTTGCGGATTGCAAGAGGTTATCTTAATTTCTTGAACTTAATCTCTTGGGTGTTCATTTTAATCACTTTAATAATAAACAATGATAAATCTATTCATAATTGAGAGCTATTTTTAACATTTTGTTGCGAAAATAAAAAAATCTTAATACTTTAAAATTTACACAATATTAAAAATAATTATCTGAAGTGTAATATTTTTATGACATACTATATTTTTCTGATTATCTGATGTAATTGTTTATTGGTTATTCCACATATATGTCATTTTTAAAGGAATGACTTGCAAAATAAAAGTATTAATTATTTTAATAAATGATACAGCAAAAGTCTTACAACATTCAGATTTATAAAGAGATGCCCTTAATTACTCTTTTAAAATAAAATATTCCTTATAAAATATTAAATTTTATTACAAAAAAAACTTAGATTTTATGTGCAAATTTTTTAAAAACATTTATTTATAATTTTTAATTTATACTCCATTGACATTATCCGTACTTGTTAACAATCTGTTCTTTATATTACATGTTATTATCTATTACCTAAAACTAAGCTTATAAGATTCATATAGCGTAATGCCTATATGCTCTAAGGTTCAATAAGGTAATCCAGGTTTTAATCACTAATCAATTTTTCTTTCATTACTCATTGGGTGAATGACAGACAACATATACTGACTAATCACTACTATATATAGAAAGATAAAATTTAGCATAAATACCTCACGGGAGTGTATGAGTGTATTTTCCAAAATTACTATGGGAAGGAAAGAAATGAGGGTTAAGGTTTTTATAACCTAAGTTAGTAATAGAAAAATATGGCTATTGACTAGACTTTATTATTATAAAGTCTAGACAAACTAAGAAACATGTAACAAATAGTAGATATATGTTATAACTATTTATGTACCACAATCAAACTACTGTACTCGGCTAAGCTTATAATCATATAAAAAGATTATCTATACTAGATATATGGATTGAAAGTTATGTTAGAGGCTTGCTGATTTATTTATAAGGTATTAAAGTTGACTGTATAAATGTATTGTGGTGCAGTGGAATGTCTGACAGCAAATGGTATTGGTGGTGGGTTCGATTCCCACTTGAGATCTGTATAGGTCTGAATTGGTTGATAAGTTGACTTGATTATAATTTAAATTTATTTTTAGGTAAAAATATGTGATGAAATCAAAAACTTTCAGATATAAAACATTTAATTATATAAAAATCAACTTAAAAATAAAGAATTAAAAGATTTTTTTTTTATTTAAAAATGCCTGGTCTTAAAATACGCATTTTCGATTTATCAACTTATTCACTCCGATAAATTATAAGACGTCAAAATTCTAAAAAATTGATTTGCTTGTGGATTCATACCTCAGGCGGACGCTCTGGTAAGACAACGCGCGGCGTTGAGTTCCGCAACTAAACACGCAATGCTATAATATGTCTAAGTAACGATAACTTTGTCTATCTTTTATTTATGTAATACCCTCGGGTTATCTAAACACGATATTTTGAGTCGTGAATTTTGCCACATTCTTTAGTACAGTGAAAGTCACGATTTGCGATGTTTAAACAGTGTCTGCGTCTTTTGTTCTATTGATTGTATATTTTATTTATTTTTATTTCTCTGCTAAGCTAAGACAACGCGCGGCGTTAAGTTCTGCTACTTAAATGTCAGAAAAGTGGAAAACAGAATGTCTAAAAGTACATTCTACTGCTATTTGCAGGAAATGCGTTAAGATTTAATTAATAACTAACATAGAAGTACATAATGAAAGTGATAACGACGTCAACGCTTTTTTTTACACCAGAATTTTTGCATATCCCCAATCGGGAATTGAAGCTACAACTATTGCGTTTACAGTCTCAAGTCAGGCCCACTGAGCTACGATATAGTTATATTGTTGCTCTAATAGGTATGCTTTTAAACTTTAAGTCCCGTTTTCGCAAGAATTTTTGAGGAATCCTCTTTTATTGCTCTCCAAGGAGCCTTCATGTCAAATCTTGGCTTTCTGCGGCTAGGAGTTTAACCTGTACGTTGTCTGTCAATTCTTCAGTAACGTAAGCGTTTTATATATACTAGTGTCCCCGTAAATGCGTTAATTACGCATTGCGTAGTGACGTATATGTCACTATATATAAACATGGATGTCAAACCATGGTAGTGTGTGTAACGTTTATTTTGTTAATTTAATGAAGTTTGCATGCATTATTTTAAAAAATGTTAGCATTCTGCACTCCTCTATATAAACTAAAAGTGTGCCAAATTTCATGCTCCTCCGGGCCACGTAATTAAACGGGATCAAAAGTTTTTGCTTCACGTATTTATATATAGATAGGTATAGGTAAAAAACAATTTTAGGAGGCCATAATAGCGTATTTGGACAGTCTGATATTATCGGATACTTCGCTAATGCGCCAAGATGTCGATGGCGATAGTAGTGCGGAAATGCGTATATTTAAATACTACTTTCTCAAATTTTAGAGGAAAATATTGTACACGTAATATCTTAGTAATATTATTATATCTAGTATTAAAAAGTTAGTGAGAATGGATGTTTGGTAATCCTTCAAGGAAAAACTACTGAAAGGATCTGGATAACATTTTAAAGTATACGTCAAAATAACACATAGGCTACAATTTATAAAGATTTCGTGTTATTTGGCCTTAATATAACTATAAATATCTAGCTTATAATATGTACATGCAGAATAACATGGAACATGGTGGAACATATTAGTACTAGATACTCTGTGTTAACACGCACAAAATTTAAAGATCCGTAGAGGAAATCCAAAAAAAATGTAAAATACATTGAAATAGAAAGTAAAGCAGAATGCTAACAGCAGTTAATGTTATCTTCGAAACGATGGGTTTTTACTATAATATAAAAATAGCAGAAGCTCAGTATTTTTATTGAGGAAATGTATTAAGTGCGTTAAAATGTTCATTTTTTTAACATTACGCATATCTACGACTTTACGGAGTGCCAAAAATATCTTAGTCAATATGTGCTGTATTTTCCTGTTTAAAGGATATTGTGTTGGGTACCGCAATTTAACGCTGTAATCATTTTCCAATGTAAAATTCGATTTCCTTAATAAATCATCCCTTTCATTTAGATGATGATTTTTCTGTTGTGTCACGTTGAAAACATTTGTATAATTTTTGTAATTTGGTAATCGATTTCAACATTTTCATCTGCATAATTTCTTTTAAATTGAGTGAACCAATTTACCAATTTTATATGATAGCTAGTGGTCCTGTTATGGGCCCATTTAAATTTAATTAAGATCTGACCAGTAGTTTTTGAGTTATTTGTAATATTTTTTTTTATATTAGCTCGTAGTTCGCGTGTTACTCTTACATATGTCGACCTATTTTCCGTATGAAACTGTAACTTGTTCCAGCGGACACGGTACGCTTAACGCATTGTTTGAAAAATGGTGTTACTGTAAAAGCCGAGCCCATGTTGACAAATCAGTGTCATTTTCTGCTTTTGCTTTCAATGTATGGAATTAAAAAATAATAATATCCGGCGGTTGTTTATTATGTGGAAATATTAGTATGGTTTTTTTTATATTGTGTTGTAAATTGGAGGCCATCGTAGCGGAATGGGACACAGTTATTGTAAACACGATTTATTGTAGGTTCGACTCCCGTTTGGGGGTGATTATATTTAGATTGTTTTCATTTCTTCGCAACTGGTAAAAGAACTGCGATGACTTCCGCCATTCAACACGCAGTCTCAAAAGCGGACATGCTGTTGCTTCCACTGCTCCACGCGATGGCTTCTCTATTAAAAATTACAAAACATTGAAATTTTCGGCGGAAAGTGGGGAACGGAAATGTTAGAGAAAGGAGTGTCTTAACACTAGGTTCTATGGTAGATAGATTTATTACATATTTTTGAGTTACCTCCAGGACTATCGATCGATTGTCATTTTGCACCATAATATGTTATATATATTAGATTACTCTCGTACGCCGCCCGGAGCTTAAAACCAATATTTCAATCACATGGAAGCTCTCTTGGGTGAAAATTAAATTGGGTCGTGTACAAAGAGAAGTGTTTTTTATACAATAATGTACGTAATACGTTTCATATATATTCAAATTGTAATGAATCGTCGAATGAACAATGAATGTTGTAACGCAGAGACATAAGCGTGCGACTGTAAACGCGACAGGTTGTGGGTTCGATTCCCACTTCAGGAAATGTAAAAAGTTTAGTATTTTTATTTCCTAGGTTTAATAACAAGGCACAGCGCGTCGTTGAGTTCCGCCACTCAACACGCAATGCCTCAATTCGGCGGAAATTGGGGAACGGAGTGTCTTAACACTAGGTTCTCAGGTTCCCTCTGCTTACCCTGCTATATGTGGTATACAGCGTGAAGCTAAAAAAAAAGGAATATGATTATGCTCGTGAAGAGGGATTGGAACCACAACTAATCGAGTTTACAGTCAGACGCAGTCCCACTGCGCCACGACGGCCATGAAAATAGGTCGAGGAATTTTCTGTAAACTCAATTCTTTGATACAATTAACTTGCAAAATGTACTTCTCAAGCCTCGCACTGAAATGCGCAAATGTGAAAGTGATATTTAAGCTTTTAATGCTTACCAAGCTTTTAATATAATTCTAATTTATATGTATATTTTATTTTTTGTTAAACATTTTTTTAACCTAAAAAGTAAAAACTGTGGACTGACAGAATGCTAATATTTTTTTTAATAATGCATGAAAAATATATTAAATTAAAAAAAATAAATGACATCCATGTTTATACAAAATGATATATACATTACTATAGACAACGCGTTGTTAACGCGTCAACGTTGACATTAGTTTATATAAAAGAGCTTTAAGCTTTATTCTGCATAGCAGGATAGTCTGAGAGAACCTAGTGTCAAGGCACTCCGTCCGTTAGAGACATTGCGGATTGTCTTACCAGAGGGAAGAAAAGTGAATGATGTGAATATAATCGTTGCCCTGAGTGGGAATCGAACCCAAACTTAATCACGTTTACAGTTATCTAATACTATATTACATATGAATATATGTATATTCATACCACTATAGTGTTAATAGTGGGGAACAGAAATTTTAAGGGAACGGAGTGTCTTAACACTAAGTTCTCAGGCTCCCTCTGCCTACCCTGCTATATGCAAGATACAGCTTGAAACTTTAAATAAAATATTGTAAAATAACTTTAGGTATTTAAAATGTTATTAATTCATGTAAATGGGCACAAAAATAACCGCGGTTTTGAACTCATTACCCTCACCTGACTACTCTGTAGTTATCCAAACTTTGTTATGACTGATAGATAAGTGACTGTTTTCTTTATGTTCTGTTATCGCTTGATTTAAAGTTCTAATTCATTTTTAACTCTTGTTATCAGTTCACTGTAAACTGCAGACGAACGTCTTAATGATTGTGCTAGTCGTTAAAATAACGAGTTATAATGAAAGTTTGCTTAAGTAAATAATTATATTTAAAAAAAGGAAACTGCTTTGAAATGCACTAAAAAGTAAATTTATTACGAATAACTCAATAACTACTTGTTAGATCTTAATAAATTTAAATGGGACCATATCGGAAGCACTAGCTATCATATAAAAAAAGTGTCATCAAAATTGGTTGACCCGGTAATAGTTGTGCAGTGAGTGACACTCATAAAAAAATTAAATTGAGTACCTCCTCTTTTTTTGATATCGGTTAATAATGAAAGTTTGCTCAAGTGAATGACGTTAGGTAAACGGAATACGTGCAAAGGTGGTCTATGTAAATATTTAAATGAAGGTTGTTGTGGTGCAGTGGCGTGGTATGCGATGGGTGTAGGTTCGTTAATGCTGTAGAAACTTTTTTATTTAAAAAAAGCGGAGAGCTAGTGATAAATACTATTTTTTGCTTATATATGTGTTTTTATATATCGGAACTCAAAATACGTTCTGATTTCTCTCTTGCCTATTTCTATGCGAGGTATGTGTGAAAAAAAACGATGGATATTATTTTTTTTTTTTTTTTTAACTCCACGCTGTTTCCCGCATATAGCAGGGTAGGCAGAGGGAACCAGAGAATCTAGTGCTAAGGCGCTCAATTCTCTATCAACAATTCCGTTCCCCACTTTTCGCCGAATTGAGGCATTGCGTGTTGAGTGGCGGAACTCAAACCCAAGAAATGAAAATACTAAATTTTACATTTCCTGAAGTGGGAATCGAACCCACAACCTGTCGTGTTTACAGTCCCACGCTTATGCCTCTGTGCCACGACAGGCGTCTTTTTTTTTCAAAAGCATAAGTTATTATGTTATTTATTATGTTGAAATTTAAAGTAACAGAAGAAAAATAATTTTAATAATCCGGAAAATGCTAATGTACGAATCAGAAAGTGTTCAAAGTAGGTACATAAAATAATCGATCATACCGGCATACGTCATTAGGCTTTATGTTTTGATTACCTTGCCTTAATGAAAGTTTATATTTCCCTATGATTATGTACATAGTTGTGGTTAGGGATTCGTAGTGGGGTTTTTACTAGCAAATTTTACAATTTTACCTATTTTGAATAGAGGATGTGAGTATCTAGTCACTCCACTTTCGGAGAATTTTAAAATGGAACTATTTAAACCGAATTAATTTTGGTTCAGTCATTCGGTTATAATTGTTTCCATTTTTACATACATACATATATAGCTTCACGCTGTATCCCGCATATAGGCAGAGGGAACCTAGATTGGAAATCGAACCCACAAACTGTCGCGTTTACAGTCGCACGCTTGTGCGTCTGCGCCACGACAGGCGTTTCCTTTTTTATGTTGAAAAGGTAGAAACAAAATGTATAATTTATTTTTATTATGTTTATTATTTCTATTCTGGCTGTTTATGACACATGGTTAAATCTTGCCTGAATTTTAATGCGTAACATTCTTACGCGAATTATATGTGATCCTTTAAAATATACAAATTTACTTCTCGTTTTTCCATCACTCGGTCAGAAAGAACGCAGTGTCAAGATACTCCGTTCGAGACTCGAATCGAAACTACGTATTAAATGGCGGAACTGAACGCCGCGCTTTGTAAAACTAATATATTACAAATATTAAACTGGTAAAGTAATTAGTATAATACAAAGTTAACAAATTACATGAAGTAAACCAGACGTTACGTCCGCGGTCTGCCCAAACGTTATGTCATAGCTACGGGTCGACGCACTCTTCATACATAGCCTTTTACTTGCCACTTGCTATACAAATGATTGATACTTTGGAAAGTATGAGGGATTTTCGTTATATGTTCTGTTAATAGATCCCTGGTTCATGATTTTTTCTTAAATTTTCGCTGTAGGGATGCTGAGTTTTTTTTTTCAGTGTTTTGCTTAGGTCATCTGTATTTTGTATGTTTATCGGTAGATATGTATATAGCCTTATAGATAGAAAAGTTAGTGTTAAAACACTTCTTTTTTTATTTCGCGCTAAATATGTTGTCGTTGTGTGTTAAGTAGCGGAGCTCAACACCGCGCCTTGTTTAACTGTATCGTGATAATTAAAATAATTTCATTATTCTTCTCTGTTTCTTCTTTTTTTCTTTTTTTGTCTGCTTTATGCAAGGGATATAGGAAAAATCCGTTATATAAAAATGTTTTCCCGAGTACTCAAAATACGTTAATAATTGTACAAATATCAATAGCTTTTCACGACGGTACTTAGTTCACACGGTTGCGTTTGTTTCGTAAATCTCGCCTTAAGCAGATAAGTTGTAATGAACACCCAATTAAGGTCAGCTGACGTTGTAAATCTTGACGATATCGTTTAAATACTTGTCAAATCATGACACCTTTTTAAATTTTGACATTCTTTTCAAAATTTAATCAAAGTGATGCTTTTGAAGTGATACTTTGTTACGATGCGGCTTGAAGATCAATGTAACGAAAATGCGTCACGATAGAGAAATATAAATATTTATTAGGTCGGCGAGAGAGTAACATAGAAAATATATTACACAGTATCCATTTGTTCGAAGTGAAAACTTAGGAAATTGAACATGATTAGGTACATTAAATATGTATTGCTTGTAATGTAATATTATACATTAAAATATAAAATAATATTTGAGTTCGGTAAAAGATATAATTTATCGTAAATTATCCCAAAATATTATTATTACACTAATTTAGACTTCTTTTTCTAAAATTTCACACCTTTCTGCCGTATGTAAAAATTACACACGCACTGTTTTTTTTTATTTTTCTAATAATTTTAGCGATATTCTAGGCGTCACCTAAAATATATAGCATATCTTTAATTAAAATCTTGAATAGGAATTGTATCGACGATCTCTGACTATGAAATTGTTTCTAAACCTTAATATAATAAAAGTAATTTGGAACAAATTTCAAAGTACGCAAGTATAATTGTAACGTGGGCAGATTCCGGTCCGCTGACCTCAGGGTCCTACGCAAAGGGTCGCTATTGAGAATAAGGATATGGCGACATTAGAATTACTATAATATTATTATTATAGCCTTACATATGTATATGTAACGCGACAGGAAATGAAATTTTTCATTTCCTGGGTTTGGTAACAAGGCAAAACGCGGCGTTGAGTTCCACCACTCAGCACGCAATGCCTCAATTCGGTGGAACGTGGAGAACGGAGTGTCTTAACACTAGGTTCCCTCTGCCTATGCGGGATACAGCGTGAAGCTATGTATGTATGTACAATTATATCTAAGAAACTAGTGCTAACACTCCGTTTTCTGCTTTTTTTTTGTTAATTAATTATAATATGCGAATATATAGGGCAGAACTATGGTTTAATAAAACTTGTTTTAACAGCCGGTATAGCTGTATACAGAAGTGGTGGTGGGTTCCATCTCTTTATCTTCCTACGAGTAGGAATAGTTATCTATATATAAATACGTGAAGCAAAAACTTTGGATCCCTGTTTACAAAAATTACGCGGACGGAGGAGCATGAAATTTGGCACACTTATAGTTTATATAGCGAAGGAGTGCCGAATGCTAATATTTATTTTAAATAATGCATAAAAGGCATATTAAATTAATAAAATAAATGTTACACACTAGTGTGTGTGGTTTGACATCCATGTTTATATAAAGTGACATATATATTGCTAAGACAACGCGTTGTCAACGCGTCAACGGGGACACTAGTATATATAAATACGTGAAGCAATAATTTTGTACCCCTTTTTACGAAAATTACGCGGACGGAGGAGCATAAAACTTGGCACATTTATTCGCTCTGTTAAGATAAAACGCGGTGAGTTTCGCCACTCAACACGTTTTGATTTTGGATGGAAAGTGGAAAACTGAGTGTCTTGACACTAAACTCATCCCCGAGTGCGAACTGAATTAAAAAAAAGAAAATTACCTACGCTCAAATAAATATAAACACTTGGCTTAACCGATGTCCAGTGAATTATGTCATTTCCTTCATAGCTGACATAACTTATTTAAACACAAGCAATATTATGAATATTTATCAAACGGCTTACGCAAGAGAGTATAGTCCCCAAGTCATTGTCTTCATATTTCATTAGCCAGTTATTATCATCTTTTTACTTTCCAAACTAAACGCGACGGCTCAAGGTCTATTAAATAATAAATGAGGTACATAATCTGTCTTAATTATATATTTTTTTATATCAAAAGTCATTCTTGATATTAACGCAATTATTATTGCTTTAGAGTTGCGTTTAAGGGCACTGGGTGTATGTAGAGAACACGCACATAATAAAGAAGTGAAGCGCTTTAACCCCCATGTCAGGGTAGTCAGACTGTCATGACACTCCGTCTGAAACATTGCGTGGTAAGTGGCGGAACTCAACGCCGCACTTACGCCTTGTCTTATCGCGCAATTAAAAATATTTTAAATGTAATCATCAATCCCCGAGTGGGAATGGATCCCACAACCAACCGTGCTTACAGTCAAACACTCCCGTTGTTTCTCTATGGCCTACTAACATACATGACATAATTAAAAAAAAACAAATTGTTCAGTTTTCCTGTTTTCGTCTAAAATTTATTTATTGGAAATGAAATAAAGAAGACAAGTGAGTTACATACATGTCTTCTTCATCTTCAGCAAACAGGATAATGTCGTATATGTTCTTACTAGCTGTTTCATCTCGTAGCTTCGCTCGCGTGGTCGTTAGGAATCGAACTAAAAATTGGTCATAAAAATTAGTGTTGTTTTTTATCATCTGTCCCATATAGCTTGGTAGGTACCTAGTTGAGACACTATCTCCGCTATCACCCCATTTTAGTGATATTTCGCGTTGTATAGCGGAACCCAACGCCGCAGTTTTCTGCGTATTGTGTCAGATTTTCATACTCATAAGACATTAAATCGTGGATTGAATAACTTGATCTTACTTGACTTTTCTTATAACAAAACATTAATATAGAATGTATGTGAAATTCAGATCCATAAGAATAAACGATCGCATTAAATGCTATAAATCTCGCTATATATATATACTATATGGGAGAAATGGCGGCAATGAATAAAAGGATCTACTTACTATGAATACTTCGGGTTGCTTTATTAAATTAGCTAAAAGGGGATTTCGACGCCTTTCTAACATACTTAGAACTAACACTTGATCTTACTGGTTACTATGAGGCCCCTGTGACGCAGTGGTTCAGTGTCTGATAGTAAACACGATAGTTTTGGGTACGTATTACACTCGTGGAAATCAGTATAGTTCTATTATTTTCATTTCTCCCTTCTAAGACAAAGCGATAAGTTCCGCCAATCAATATTTAGTTTCTAATTCAGGTAGAAAGTGGACAACGAAGTTCTCCCTGTCTACACTTCTTTTGGCTTAATTAAATTAAATATGTATGTACATACAAAAAAGTGCAATAATGTGACATACAGGTTTTTCTGTTTATCGGAATTAAGGCGGTGGTACACAATGCGTAAAATTATATTATTTTAGCTTAAATTGCTTTTTTCATTTGACTTTGTATAACATTTTGTAAAAGTTTCATCAAAATTTGTATTTTTTTTTAATACAAAAATAAACCACCTAACGTGCTTTATGCTCTACTATGAGGAGAATTGAAATATTTTATCGTAACCGACACATGGTTTTAGACGAATTGAGAAGTTACTCCTTTTTTAAATCAGTTAAAAAGATGTAAAGGCTAGAATTGCAGGTTGTGATAGCACGTGGCGTACGGCGCATCCCGATGCCTTATCGATCAATCGGGATACGCATAGACGATGTCGCTACTAATTCTTTGCTTGTTTTACACTATTGTAAATTTAAAGTTACATGTACAAAATTATATTAAAAAATTTTGTTTAAAAATATGTTACTGAAGGCATTTTCTTTAGGCATTTTTGTGGATATTTATGTTAAAACTTTAGTTAGAAACCAACTAGAGTTTCTAAATAAAACTACTTTAACTGTATTAGAAAACACAGACGATATATTTCCATATATTATATCCAAAAAATACATACATATAATTATGAAGTTCTTAATATATCAATATGCATAAAGATGTTTCTTTTCATATTAATTTCCATTCGCCATTCATTTCATGCTTGCTTCATAGTATACTAGATACTAATCGTTATGTTACAAAAAATCTTTATGAATTGTATTGCCTGTTGTTTTAATGTATGAGCTAGAGCTATATTACCATAGAATAATATCTAAATCCGTCCATTATTTTTCGTGTAAAAAAGTAACAAATATACATTCTCACAAAATTTCGTACTCATTTATAATATTAGTAGAAAATAGCGACAAAGCCTTAATAATACTTGTTCATATTTTAAAAGTATATTCAGTCTTTAGTAACTTTAACGATCCGTCTACATATGGTTTTACTAGGGTGCTAATTTTTTGAATCGGCAACAGTTCTGGAAGGTTCGAGCTAGAATCGATAGCACAGCGCATGCGTGCCAACCACCCCCCACCCTCCTGCTACCCACCCCATGATTTCCTGTGAAGCCTTCCACGCCGACGGCAATGCGGAACGCCGTTTGTGCAATGGGATATTTTAATATCAATATCCTAGTGGAACTATGTTTTCATTATCTATTGTTAGAAATTGGTATTTTTGGTATTGGTCTTGGTATTTTTTATTTATTTAATCATAAATATTAAATAAATAAATAGTAGTACATTTTTTTTTTATTATGAAAACAATATGTTTCGTCATCGGCTGGTTAATTATATCCGGAAATTGAAAATATCACATATCAATAAATGCCCGAGCGAGAATCAAATCCATAACCATCGGTGTTTTTCAAACTATTTCCAATTGGGAATTATTTTTTAAATATGTATATCTTAAATATGAAGCATATGTCATCTTATTTGTCATTGCATATTAAAACTTACGTGCTTTTTATGTGTATCGATTCGCATTTATGTTTTCTAATCTTATTGACCCAACACGCAATATCTCGAATTTAGGGGGAAAGTGGAGAATGAAGTGTCTGAACGAATGAATGAAGTAGGGAAAGAGACTTCCCTGCAGGAAAAGTAAAAAAAAAACAAACATTATTTCGATAATTTGGACTTAAAATTTAAACTGTCATTTTCCATATTACGAAAAAAGTGGTGTTCATTTTTTGCTGAGAAATTATGTGCGAAAAAGACAGTATTGCGGTATTATGTCGAATATCAGATTGTAGATCGCCTTCTGGCGTATATTGTCTTTTTGAGATACCTTTGTTTAAAATATTTTGTTCACGCACATTTTAATGTAAATTTTTATGCGGTAAGCTTTGCTGAAGAATAGTGGATATTTTGTATTTGCAGAAGAAACACAAAACCTTTTTTCTTATAATATTTCTAAATAGTCGCTATCAACAAAGTATGTTAATCTAAAATACTTTATATGTTTTATTTGGAAGGGCCCGGATTCAAACTCAGTTACGCTTTTTATACAGATGTGTAATGATGTAAAGATATATATTTTTTACTACATACTGGGAGCCCCACCCTAGTTTCATTTTAAAGCTAAAGAATACTAATCGATTTTTCTATATAAATTTCATGATTTACGGTGACTCGAGTCGAGTGTTATCGATATGAGACACTAGCGAAGTGTTAGTGTTATATTTATGTAATATGTAAAAATAATACGATGACATTAGAAAACTTAAGTATTTTTCGCATTTGTGTGTGGGACACACTCCGTTCTCTAATTTCTCCTCGAAATCGAGATATTCCGAGCGGAGTAGCAAAAATCAACACCGAATCTTTAATTATTTTGAAATTAAAAATTTCCTACTAACAAAAGAAATCCAAACATCTAAAAAATATTAACATATTGCAGCCTAAGATGTACACGGCAACTACGCTTGCGTAAACTATAAATCTTAAAATCTTGTCTTTTCCAGGTTTTCTAGGAATTTAAAGAATATCTCTCTTAGTGCTCCCCTAAACTCTCTAAAGAGGATTCTATATGCCAAATTTCAATCTTCCATAGGCAGTAGGTTCGCCTGAAAATTGTCTGTCAGTCACTCAGTAACGCAAGCGTTTTATATATATATTTCTCTTATATATATATAGATTATGCAAGACAGTAATTTCACTAGAGTGACGGTGCACGCCGGATACTAACATGTAGACAATTTGCATATATGGCAAATGAAATTAACCTTGAATGCGACGTTCGACATAACCTAACCTAGTGTTTGTTAATGCACGATCACGAAACGTGTTTCATGAAGAATCGTAATAAATGCAACTCTATGAAATAATGCAATTTTTATTACTTTTAAAGTGGTAATCACATTTTTGACTAACTTTAAAAATGGGAGGAGGCTCTTACTTCGACTATTTTTATATAGTTGTTACCGCATAACTTTATACGGGGTGAACCTATTTTGATAATCCTTTTTTATATGATAACTAGTGATGTGGACTTAAATTTCGTTAAAATCTGATGTATGATTTTGAGTTATTCGTAATGATTTTACGTAATACTGCGATTTGTTTGAAGTCTGTACTCTTTTTTAATATTTTTCTTAAAATTAAAACGTTGCTTAAAAATAATATTTTTTAATAATTGAATACCTTTTTCGTTTTCTTAATGTTAATAAGCGTGAAAGTAATTTAAAATCGTTATCGTCTATAACAACATGATGAAATATGTTTGCCTATTGGTAGTATATCGGACTACAAGAACTGTGTAGACCTTAGTCTGTCGCATTCGTCATATTCTATTGGATATACATAAATAAGCAAGTGCTTAGTGACTACTCTCTACTTTTCGTTCGTTATGACTTATGTAGTACTTAGATATACTTCCAATAGCGCATAGTGTCTAAATAGATAGAGGAAAGTTATAACAAAAAATGACAATTGCTTTATTGTATCCAGCTAAGTTAAATCTCGGAGATTTTTTTTTCTGTAGACACTCATCTTTATGCTTTAACCGCATAGCAGGATAGTCAAAGAGAACCCAGTGTCAAACACTGGGTTCGTTGCTTTTTAGCCGAATTTGAAACATTGCGTGTTAAAAGGCAAAACGCAAAGCTGTTAAAACGCAAAGCTGCGCCTTGTTTTGCCTGAGCAGAGAAACAAAAATAAATTATATATAATCGTTCCCCTGAGTGGGAATGGAACCTACAACCAATAGCGTTTACAATTACTGTTCCACTGTGTCACGATGACCTCATATGTTCTTCCTTTAAATGGTCCAATACCGATCTATTAGCCTTACAATGTATCAACGCAGAAGCTCACTGAGCCGCGAAAGTGTATGTTCGGCTTTTCTCACGGTTGAGCAGAACAGTTAAATTGCGTTCCTTCTACGAATGGTTGCCCTAGAATAGGTTGTTCGTGTAATCGTATTAATTTTAATTTAAATACGATGTAGGATCCCATTTATAACGACAAGCAATGAGTTTTAAGCGAAAAATAGAGATCGGAGTGACTTATCACTAGATACTCTTTGCTTGTAAAGGTTTTGCTTATAAAAGTTTATTTTTTGTATGACTTATTATTAAGTAACCAAAAAGTAGTAACCAAAGAGTTTTTTATTAAGTTTATTTTTATACTAACAATTCGCACTTTTTTAACTGCAAGCCCCAGAGACCAATCATACTTTTTGTTTTTATCTGATAACATGACAGTAACGATTGCGACCGGAAGTCGACTGGCGTTTGATGTTTGACATGTAACGCGACCGGAAGCTCTCGTATTTCAATGATATCTCGTACATGTCATGTGTATGCACCACATTTGCAAGTGGAGCGTCGATTATTCGCTCTAAATCGATTCTGAACCATGCTCGAGCTAATTCTAGATGTGCAGTCACCGTTCGGTAATAAACAGTAATATCCTTGTTGTGGTCATCGTGGCGCAGAAACGACGTGGAACAGCGTCTCATTGTAAAGGCGTCAAATGTCAAAAATAAATCGTTGTAGGTTTGATCCCCATACGGGAGAACAAGATTATTATTATTATTTTTCTTTTCTCTCTCTCTCTCTCTCTAGCAAGACAGCACGGCGTTGAGTTCCGCTCAACACTAATATCTCTAATTCAGACGGGTAATGGAGAAAGGAGTGCCTTTACACGAAATTCACTCTGCCTATCCTGCGATGCGAAAAATCTTTGTAAACAAGAAATTATAAATAATATCTATTCTTATTTGTTCAGAGTTTTGTTTTCTCTTAATAGAAAAATAATTTTGATGAATTTTGTAAAGTATGAACTTGAAACAAAAAGTCTTCCTAAGTTTCTTGCCCTAGTTCTTTTCTTTTCTGAGGCCTTAACTGTGTGTGTCTGGAACCGGTGGTTACACTATTTGTGTTCAAAAAATTAATCTGTTAACCGGGGAATACACTTTTGTTCAACACGTTTCACATTGGGGACTTTTTTCATAGTTAAAACTTTTTTTAATAGATAAGAACAACGAAGAACGTAATGCGTTCAATATATTACGATCAATTTCCATGACGGACAATGTCGTCATATCCATTTCAGTAGGCTTTTATGTATGCCGAAATATTTCGTCACACCCAGTTGACAGGTTAAGCATGTAACTTCGTATTTTGAATAAAATTATTTAACTTTCATACCTTAATGAGTTTCAAAAAATAAGGCCTTTATATTATATCACAAATAGAAAATATACTTAGTCAATGTAGATCATGAACAGCAGGTAGCATTGGCTTGGTGGCAAGTGATTGCCCATGAAGAGGACGTTATCTCCCTAGTGACATTTGATTAGTCACGTTGACTGACAGTGCAAGTCAAGAATTTTAAATTACTGACAATGTGAAAGCTTCTGTCTTTACATGTATTTTAAGGTTTTCAATGTTCAAGCTCCTCTCTCTCTAATGAACCAAATTTGAAAAGATCCTACTAATGTGTTTGATGTTTTTTTCTACCCAAACTGATAAGACTGATAAGAGAAATTTTGAGAAACTAGGTCTATATTGCTATTTCATTTTTTAGTTTTACAGCTTGTCGCTTTATATAACAAGTATAGCGTAACCCAACGCCGCACTTTGTTTCATAATAACCCCCTCCATCCCAGTGGAAACACGTAATTATCACGTCAATTAATATTGTATTTGGAAAAATTTGACGTTTTCAAAACAATGATACAAAATCACATAACAACTGTATTTACAAACAAAATGCTAGTGGCACAATTATGTCATGTATATTTACATTTACGGTATCATACCACACGCCTTTGCGGTTTGATATGAAATGAAATGCAAGATATAAGATAATGCATAATAGGTTTTATTTAGAATGTAGATATGTTTTAGAATATATAGATATTGGGTAGTATTTATATATATTTAAATTATTTTCTCAACCCCGTGGTCTGTTAAGATTTAACATGATGTTGATTTCGACCACACAATAAGTAGTCTCGGAAAGTGAGGAACGGAGTGCCTTAACTTTACGTAGACTGTCAATTGAGCTTGGTTTGGTTATATTTGAAGGTGAAAAAAGAAATCCATGGCGATTTCAATTAAAGCCTTTGTGATGCAGTGAGACAGCTGTAACTATAACTTCACTACTCGTTGAAATGAATTTGTTTATTTCATAAATATAGCCATAACATAGTAAGACAACGAGCAGCGTTAAGTGTCGCCACTTAACTAGTCACTTAATTGTCACTTAATCTGTACACCTTTTTATAGTTATCCTATAAATTTACGTTAAAATTAAAGTAATAGTCATATGTAAATATAACGGTATTCTTTGTTATATTTTTGTGCCATGGTTAACGTTTATATCTCGATATATATATGCCCTACGACGACATTGAACCCACGACCTCCAATTGCAGAGGTCAATTAAATATTTACACGCAAATAAACCGTAGAAATCAGTTATCTTTTACATGTGCTTGTAATTGATGATATACTCATATATAATGTACTAGCTGTATCTCACGACTTTGTGTGAAAAAAAATCTGAAATTCATTTTTTTTGAAATTTTCGTAGGCATTCCGAGAAATCCTCTCTTAGTGCTTCCTTACACTTACCAAACTTAGCATGTAGGCTACATGGTAAGTTTTAACCTTCTATGGTCAGTGGTGTCGGCTGTACGTTGTCGGTCAGTCACTCGCACTACAAAACCTGGATAGAACAAACCATGGTAGTGCGTGTAACATTTATTTTATTAATTTAAAATATTTTTATGCATTATTTTAAAAATATATTCTGCACTCCTTAGCTATATAAACTATATGTGTGCCAAATTTCATGCTCCTGTGAGCACAGGCAAAGGAACACAAAGTTTTGGCTTCTTAGATAGATAGGTACTTATGAATGAGCATTATGTCCTAGTTTAAAATAGTTAGACCTATCATAAATACTAAATTCTTATCGTTATATTATCGCCAAACTATATAACCTTTGTAAATTATAACTTGTTTTATCAGGATTTCATTCTGTAGTTTTTGCGTGTGTCACAAACATTTACTTACGGTCATAAAGTTTCGCATTTGTGATATTAGTTGGTCTATTCCCTCTATATAGTTGTTGCTTAGTCTTGCCTTTAGACAGAGTTAAAACTGCGTTAAGTTCTGTTAGTAAAAATGGAGAACGTAGTGGCTTAGGACTCTTTCTGTGTATTTATATGATAGTACGGAAAATTAAAAAGGCAGTATTGTATGGTATAGCGTATTTTAAATTAAACTAATTTTACTGGATTATTCTTGTATATTTTGCGTGATTCGGGACTCGGTGATATATAGCATACATTTTGTATATAGTGAAGAAAAGGAGTGTTTTCGCACTCCACTCAACACGCAATGCCTCAATTTGGCGGAAAGTGGGGAACGGAATTGTTGTAAGAGAAAGGAGTGTCTTAACACTAGGTTCTCAGGTTCCCTCTGCCTTCCCTGCTATATGTGGGATACAGCGTGAAGTTAAAAAAATGTAGTGTTTCAATACTAGGTTCTCTCTCTCTGACTATCCTGCTATGTCTAATAATAATAATCTCCCTATATTGATATCAGTCTCACACTTGTCAGTTTCCCCGTATATTTAACGGACTCGACAATGATTGCACATAGTTGGTCTGTGGGAGTTATTCTGATTTGCGGATGCGTAAAGATTTCCTGTCTCAATATTATTGTGAGTAATGTGCTGGCTTATAAGAATGTGATACGTTTGTTTTGTCCTCTCGTATTGCATAGTGGCGAGTGTATGTGTTACGGACGGACGGATGGGTTGGATTGTGGGTACTTTTTTGATGTATTTGCATTTATATATGTGTATTTATATATATATACGTATGTTCTTAATTTTTACCCTTTATCCTGGAAAGTGGGGTAGTAAGAGGTTAGTTGTCCAGACACTCTGTTCCATACTTTCTGATCTAATTTAATGACATTGTGTGTTAGTGGAGGAACTGAACGCTGCGTTTTCTCTAAATATAGTGGAGATATGAAAACAATTTTAAGATAAACATACCCTCGAGTGGGAATCGAACCACAAGTCATGAAGTTTACAGCTAGATGCTGTACCACTGCGCCTCGATGACCCTTACTGTTATATATGGGTCACTTAACAAATTTGAAATCTTTTTTATATGTTCTAAAATTACGTGTGATAAAAAGAAAAACCAGGAAAAAAACTAATGTCATAGTCCCATAGGCGATAGATTTATTTATAATCTCAATACAGAACTTGTCTTTCATTTTTACATTCATTTTTGATGGAATTGTATGCACACGAGTAAAGAATAAGTATATACGTACTGTATAAATAGAAACTGAAATCAATCAAGTTTATTGCGCCATAAATTTAGCATTGAGCAAGCGACACAATGTGCTAACTTTTCTAGTATTTAATTTGTGAGTTTTTTAAAACTTATTTTTAGTATCGTGGCACAATACTTATCTGCAATAGTTTTTATTATTTCTTCTTATTAAAAATATATTTACAAGGCTGAAAGTTATGCTTATATTATTGGCTATTGGATAAGTTATTGGCTTGTAAATATGTATGGCTATGTTACGGAATCTTTATCGACTTTGTACAGTCATATTAACTCAAAACTAAGGAACAATTATGAAGGATTGTTGACAGGATTTATATAATAAATAAACTTAACAAACTGCACGTTTATAGCTATTCGAACTAAAAAGTAAATAATAATTCATAGTATAAGAATCAAACGATTGATGTACAACGATGTTTTCTGATGTTTTTTTTTGTTTGGTGGTAGGAGGTTCGTCCTCCGTCTGGCTCGCGACCACTATCATGTCAAAGACGAACCGCCAAATATCTTGTGATGTGTTCCGGTTCGATGGCATGTAAGCCAGGTAATGTGGCCCAAAATGTGGTGGTTCCGATAGCGGACTACTACATTATCCTCCCTTTCCATCTGTATCCTCTAGGTTGGCAACGCATCTAGTACATCTCTTGTGTTGTATCTACAACACAAGAGCGTTCATGGGCGAAGGTAACCACTTACCATCAGGCGGTCCTTCTGCTCGTTTGCCATCCGGTATCCATAAAAAAAAAAAAAAATGTACAAGCTATATTACTGTAAAGTTTCATCAAGATCTGTTCAATAGTTTTTGCATAAACATGTATCCATCCAAATAAAATTTTGTATGTATGAACCGACTTTAAAAAAGGCACAGGTTATTCAATCGATTGTAGTTTTTTAATGTGTTACAGCATAACCTTTTACTGGGTTAACCAATTCTAATGATTCTTTTTTTTATATGATAGTTAGTACTTTCGATGTAGTCTTATTAAAATTTAGTTAAGATCTCGCTAGTAGTTCTGAATTATCCCATAATAATTTAACTTTTTAGTGCATTCTAGTTTTAATTATACTAAATACAATGTTAAAGCATCATTGAATTGAAATTTACAAATTAAGATGAAAGCCTCCAAATGACGCAAGATACCGTATACACTAATGTATGTCAGTAGTGTCGCGGGCACGCCGTAGCGCATTGCGGGCATATAATTGAAAACGTACACAGAGTAACTAGTAGCAACACATATATGTCGTGTGCCAAATTAAATGATGTTCTTTTAAAAATTAACATTACTCTGTGTTCTTTAAAGTATATGTTTTTATAATTAAAGTTGAAATATAAATGCTTTAAATGTTATTTATATTTGGTAACGTTGGGTTTTATATTTTTTATTATCTGTTCTACTTTTTTATTTTAGGAGTTTATGAAGCATTGTTTCTTTGGGTCTTTGTTCTTGTAGACTTATTGTCCTTATAAAAAATTATTTAACTTTAATCTAGTAGCTATTAAGCACTTTGGAATTCGTATCCATTTTCTCAAAGAATTCCTATTTTTTTTAATTGTACTGCTAAGTAGGCTGGATACCGCGTGATTTGCTTTATGTTCTCAAAAATGTATAAAAATAATAATGAACACTGAAAGAATTTTTATCTTTAAAAAAATATACTTTATATTTCAATTTATTTTATGATACATACATGTGGTCGACGAGATTGCCACTCGACCCTGGATTCAAAGCATCTCATTCGTATTACGGTCATCTCAAGATTCTTTTTCTCACTAATAGAGGGCCCTCCACCACGCTCTACAAACTTGTCACGCTCTACTGAAATGTCACTAAAGCTAATGAAAGCTTACTTAATCACATCTGGATGTATGTTATAATGTAAACGATAACTGATAACAGATGTCAAGGCAAATATTTACTATTGCGATAGTGTATTTTTTTCATATTTCTATATATATTCAAAAATTACGTTCATACTCTCTTACCGTATCGAATTTCCTATGATTGGCTGAAACTAACTGAAAACTTTGGTCTCGTAAACCAAAAGTATAATGAGTGCGTCGTAGATTTAAAACCGGAAACTATAAATCTCCAATAAACGCGACAACCGAAAGTATATAAGGTTTTACGATATACATTGCACATGTGTGTGTGTAATACGTTTGGCGTATTGACCAATCACAGAGCTCTAGTTCAAGGACGCGCTCGTGTGACAACACCTCGCACGCTAGTTTGCGTGACGGTGTTAAACTTAAAAAAGCATTTTTTATCCTGCCTACCGGAGGATTAGGCGTACATTCGCTTGCATCCTTAGGCCTCGTATCGACGATTTCATCACTACACGTGCTGTTGTTTTCAATTTGCAACTTGTCAGAGGTTTTTATAACTTGGCCGTTCAAGATTGGATCACCTTGGATTCTTTAGACGCCGATTTGTAAAATGTCAGCTCTGTAAAATTCTTGTAAGTTTGTGTGCTACCGTAAAGATTAAATGGTTTTGTCAAAATCATTTTGTGAGGTCTTACTTATTTATAGTCAAGAAAAGGCTATATTGCCGCATTGGGCAACATCTGATTGCAATCTCAATTGGTTGTGAGCTCGGTCCTTACTCGAGGGAATTATATCTATTCATTTTATCTTTTTCGCTCTGGTAAGGTAAACCTCGGTGTTAGGTTCCGCCACTCAACATGTAATGCCTTAATTGCAGGCGGAAAGTAGAGAAAGTAGTGACTTCCACTAGGCTCTCTTCAACTGGGTAGTTGGTATGCAGGAAAATATCTGGAGCTAGAAAAAATATATATATATTTTTGTTGTTTTTAAACGAGAAAACAATTTTTGGTAGTCATCTAAGGAATGGTTACGGCAGCTTATTGTATTTACTAGTATTACGTTACCGCGTCATTCCTATTGTAAACTGATAAAGAGATAATAGTTGTCATAAATAATTCAACATAATCTGTATCACTGGGGCGCCAAAATTGATTTGTGAAACATTATAAAAATAAATAATATCTTTGGCATTTCCCGTTGATACGTGATCGTGGTATAGGCAAAGAGAACATAATTTCAAGATTGCTTCTTGGCTGCGGGAATGGACATATCTTAAAGATTGACGTCAGGAAGTCCAGAGAATAACTTGTGCAATGACACAAGTTCTCTGATGTTTCTAGTTAAACTTTTACAGGTCTATTATATGTTCCAGACCTTTAATTTCTATAATTTCTATTTATCAACGAAACATGCTCATCACCCCAAATAGTTTGCTAAGGCGCCATTTCCTTTCAGGTGTCCCAGTCTTCAAAATCAATTATACCCTGGCTTAGTAGCTATACAATAAAGAAGTTTCATTCAAATATATCTAACTACTGTTCCGGACATTATACAAACAGACAAATAAAACTTGAACTTTAGTCTATTACGATTTCATCACGGACATACATTACTTTTTTTTTAATATATTCAATACCAAGACACATTTTTGATTACATATTTTGCTGCTTTACACTTGTTTCTGCATCAGAGAGAACTTATCGTTAAGACACTCTATTTTCTACTTATTATGTCCGAATTATTGCCATTAAGTGGCAGAATTGATACATAAATCTTAACATTGCCCTGAGTAAGAATCGAACCCACAACCAACTTGCACTTATAGCATGATCTTTGCCGCGATGTCCCTGTATATACAAACTAGTTAAAAAGAGGCCAAATCCTAATATAATATATGGTATTGTTCACTTTTATTAACTGATTCTTTATGGGATCATATTAGAAGATAAATGTGATATTATAAATTTTTCGTATTATAATTCTTTACCTTTCTACAAATATGACTTAAGTAAAGTCATATATGTGTATATTTTGTTTTCAACTGGCAATTTCGAAGTGTCATAATTTAAGAACTGAATCAAACTGAACTGAACTGAATTGAACATAAATATGTCAATTGTTCCAGAGACAACAGTACAGTGCGAGGAGAGTGGTCGGTGTCTCGCGGCGAAAGGTCCCGGCTGCCGGCGAGCGTGCATGACGCTTCACACACCAAGCAATACTGCTCGCAGGTCAGATGAGACACTGTTTACTTTAAATATTTTTAGTTGCATGAAAAATCAAACTATTTTCAAGTAAATAACAACGATTTTTAATATATTTACTTATTCCTAATAAAGCCAAATATGATCTTAATAAGATGTTACAATTAGTTCATTTGGCCAATATTCCATATTTTCGTTAATTGAACCAAGATTTAACGTTCTTTGGACTTTCATTTCAATTTAAAATCGTAGTTGATCGTAGAAGAGTATATTGGAAAGTCATGACCGAATGTTAGAGATTTGCGTTCGCGAAGTAGCCGCGGCGTGTTCTGTTACAGAAGATCAAAGTTTTGCAGTAACAGGCATCGGAAGTTGCTGCCATTGCGGCAGACGTGACTGGCGCGCTACGCGGGTGCGGGCCCGCATGCTCTAGACGCCCACGAGCGCACTCGCCTATCTACACCTGGTGAGCATCGCGACACCACCCATTTAAACTACCTGACTCTCCTGACTCATACTCACCGTATCTGAGTTTACTAATAACGTCACGTTCTACGTGACATGACTGACAAGTAAACTAAAACAGTCTACTGTTTTAGTTTACTTGTCAGTCATGTCAAATTGACTAAACTAATTAGACTTATTTTACTTATCTTGTACAATTCAATTATATTTTAACAATCGAAACCAAATCTCTGGTGAGCATCGTGAATTTACTAAATCCTAAACTTTATTACTATCTGATGAACTGACTGATCGTGACTGAATTTTCTTCTAAATCATTATAAAAGGAATTAGGTAATGCGTAAACATTATTACTGATAGTTTGTTGCATTTTAAACACCAGGACAAACAAACCTCTGACGAAAAGACGAATTCGTCAGACGACTCCTGGCTTACTGACTAGTTAAATGACAGCATGACTGACTTTCTTTCTAATTAGTACTTTAAGTGGTTAGGTTAGGTTTATGTGAATCAAACCTCATTACTATCACGATATAATTAGATACCTAATTTTCTTCCTGTCTGATATATTCCTTCTTATTAATAAAATAAATATTATTAATTTTTATAATAAAATAATTATAGACATTTTTAGTTATACTCGTATTGTAATGAACGTTTCTGTCAGTCGTGGAGCTTTTTAAATATATGCTTTAATTATTTGGATTATTATTAGTAGATTCATTCATTTCATTATCCGTTTTATTCATGTGGGCCCGCATTTCTTATTTATTACTTAGAAAAAAGTTGTATCTTGTGTGTGACGTAGTTTGTTATAATGATTTTCAGTTATTGTCATCTCGAAATCATCACATATTTACTACATCTAGCACTTGCTACGGAATGCTTTTAGGATCCAGTATTAAGATATACCATATTCCGCTTAGATATCGCCTCGTTCGTGCTAAAATTTAAACGCGCTGCATTTCGGTAAATTGGGAAAACTATTTTAAAATTTAAACATTATGTCGAGTGAAAATTTTACGAGTACTCGCAATCATTTTACGTACGAGCCATTCAATGCACAAATCGATTAACTCCACACGTCACATAAGAATTGTAACATTACTGACGATGGTTTTTCGATGTTGTTCTTATGCATTTTATATACAATTACATGAAATATATATTTGCATTTATGCATTCTACAATAATTATTATATAATTTATATTATAAAGAGAATTTAAAAACATGTCCAATACATTATTTCATGACCTGTCAACTTTTGTTTTTTTTTTTTTTGAAGTCATCGGTATGTCCATTGAACGGCTTATTCTGCCGTTACTATTCATTTATTTAATTTTTTTTTTTTAACTTCACGCTGTAACCCGCATATAGCAGGGTAGGCAGAGGGAACCAGAGAACCTAGTGTTAAGACACTCCATTCTCTTTCAACAATTCCGTTCCTCACTTTCCGCCGAATTGAGGCATTGCGTGCTGAATGGCGGAACTCAACGCCGCGTTTTGCCTTGTTACCAAACCGAAAAAATGAAAATACTAAATTTTACATTTCCTGGAGTGGGAATCGAACCCACAACCTGTCCCGTTTTCAATCGCACGCTTGTGCCTCTGCGCCACGACAGGCTTTACTTTTACTATTAATAATATTATTATATTAATATTTTTTTGTAGATTTGTCTGTCCATTTATTTCAGATCCAGTGTCAAAAAGAAACCACCCCTGGTATATTTAGTTAGTATATAATTAAGTGAATCAACAAGCCAGCCATGGGGTCCGTAAACGTGAACAGGAACGTGGCGGACGCGTTCTACCGCTACAAGATGCCCCGGATTTGCGCCAAAGTGGAGGGCAAAGGAAATGGTATTAAAACGGTCATCGTTAATATGCCCGAAGTCGCCAAGGCGCTTGGGAGGCCGGCTACGTGTGAGTTTATTATTTATTTTTTTTAACTTCACCTGTAACCCGCATATAGCAAGGTAGGCAGAGGGAATCAGAGAACCTAGTGTCAAGACACTCCATTCTATTTCAACAATTCCGTTCCCCACTATTTATTATTATTATTTTGAAATATCCCTTTTTTTGAAGTAAAAACTTATATTTTTTTTGATTTGGGAAAAATCATTGAGGTTGTGGCAGCACTGTTACAGTAATAGTCAGTATATAAGTATGCAGATATAATAACGTTTAATAAATATTTGTCAATTTTGTTATTGAACTTTTCACTTCTGTTGGCATTCCCGCAGTGATATTTTTGATCAAAATCGGTTCAGCAGATTGATTAGTCAGCATCATTTCCAAAATAATGTAACGCACTTTTGGCATATACCAAAAAATATTTTTAGGTATGATTGTTTTATATTAAACTTCTGAATCGTTGTAATTCTGTCCAAGTTGATTTATCCTTAGGGTTGTTTAAATTTTTAGTTTATTCTTGCATATGGAAGGCTTATCGACCTATTCACATCCTGTACACATATATTACTTATATGTCTAACAAATATAGTTGAAATAAACTAAACAAAGCAATACAAAACAAATCGAAATTTAACGATATTTTGTCGTAATAAATCCATTACTAGCCTACGTTAATGCTCGTTCGAACATTGGATTCGATCACGTCGCCTTCTAAAATTAATTCCTTAAACGAATAAACGGATTTTACGCGTAAATTTAATGAAATGGCCGATAAAACGGTAAACTGTTGAATACTAGTACAAATGTATTGCTAATGCTTGGAACAATGTATGCAGGGAATTCAAACTTTCATTTTTGGATAGAATTTTTTTTGATATTTTGAGAATATTCGATTGATCTTAATGTTTAGTCATCTTAAACTTGAATTTATAACATTACATTACTTGTCGTAGTCTGTAATAAAATCTTTTTTTTAAGCTCCTAATATTATAATAAATTAATTTACAGATACAGACATCCAGTTTGTATCTGTTTCGTGGATAAACTACTGAATAGTAAAACCATATAAGTTGGCTATGATAAAGGATAAGTTTCCTAACTAATTTTGGTTCTCAAAACCAATTTAAATAAATGTTCAATAGTTTCCTTCGCTAAATAGTAGTGCAGAGTTAAATATAAATTTCAGTCTATTTTTTTACATTTATTGTTATAATATAATAGCTTATCCTAAATATTGTCCTAAGATCCTACTAAGTACTTTGGATGCGAGCTCGGCGCCCAAACGCAGTTCGACTTCAAGAACGAGCGCTTCATCGTCAACGGCAGCCACGACTCCGCTAAACTGCAAGATTTGTTGGATGGGTGAGTTTAATTATAATATATAGACAGAAAGAACCTAGTGTCACGACAATCCGTTTTTCGTTTTCTGTCGGAATTCATGACATTTTTAAGTTTGCATTGTTGCGTTGTAGAAGAAAATAATTTAATAATAAATTATTTTACGAATGGATATCTAATTTAAAACCATTGTGTTGTAATCAGAGGTTGTCTTATTGCGCCGTGATGACCTCAAATATGTATGTGAATGAAAATAGTCAGAACATTGAAACATTGAACATATGAAAATTGTCTAATTGATGAATAAAATTTTATAGATAGCTAGCCTCTGGCCTGTCAGTTTTGAATTGAAATTCAAAATATTAATTTTTTTTATACGCATTGTCTCTATTTCGGTCCGAAATTGGAGAACCCTTATTTTTTTATAGTTTTTATGAATAATTTAAATTTAATATTTTGTTAAAAATATGATATGTATGCGTGTTGCAGGTTTATCCGCAAGTTCGTGCTGTGCCCCGAGTGCGACAACCCCGAGACGGAGCTGCTGGTGTCCACCAAGCGCAACACCATCTCGCAGGGCTGCAAGGCGTGCGGGTACCACGGACCGTTGGAGTTCAACCACAAGCTCAACACCTTCATACTCAAGAACCCGCCCGCCGCCGACCACGGAGTGCAGGTGAATGACCACTGCATGGCAGCGATAGTCAGAGAAAAACTTGTGCGTTGAGTGGGTAAATTAATGTCATGTTTTACCAAAGAAATGAAAATAATATAAGAAATGGCGACTATCCTCATGTGGAGATTGAATCCATAACTAATAGCGTATACAATCAGGTTAACTCATTGCGATAGATGGGTGTAGCTAAAACTGTACGAATTTGAGTGGTTCAGAAAGAATACAATATGTCTCAATACATATATTTTTAGAAAAACTTATCGAAATTGTTTTTGTTTTTCATATCTTGAGTATGGAAGTAATATATTATAAAGGTAATGTGTGTCGTATGGTGTGCAGGGTTCGTCGCTGACGGAGGGCAACCGCGGCAAGCGCTCCAAGCGCAGCGGGCCCGCCGCCAACGGGAACCACGACGACGCGCACGACGCCAAGAATGTATGTATATGTCGGCGATATATTGGTATATTGTTGTACAGGATCCATTTTCACAATTAAAATGCTGGCTTATAGGTCTTAGTTCATTTTCAGGATGGCTAAGTTATTTTATTACTTAATTTAATAATATTTATTACAAATATATTCTTTAATATTCAAAAACAACTTGATGCGTTGAATACAGAAATCGAAGAGTGTCAACTAAATAAATGTTAGAGTATGTATTTAAACATAGTAACTTGGTGGGGGTTTCATGAGAAACTTACAAAATAGACCTTAATAACATTTAAAAGAATGTGAGCTTAACTTACAAAGGCTGCTTTCATCTGTTCGAGGAACGCTAGCTTATCGACAAATAACTTACAAATATAAATATTATTTTAAATAGCGGCGGCTGTTAACTCTATTTTAACTTATGGGAACACAAGTAATGCAATATTCATGTTAATATAAATATTTAGAGAAATATTAAGTGGAGAGTTGTCAGCTCATAAAAATGCAATACAGACGACAATATAAGTGTTACTCTAAACTGTGAACATTTTAAACATTTTACTAACGACTAAAGGAAATATTAATCTTAAATATAATTAACAATTTTAAAATAATAAAATCATTATATATAGTATTGCGCCCATATATACATGTACAATACTTTGATGTTAGTGTGTTTTATACATTTTGTGTAGATAGGTGTCTTTTTGAAATATTATGTGTATTTTTCTGGTTTACTTATATGACTCAAATTAGATTAGACTCGAGTCAAATTAGACTATTAGACTTATATTAGGATGGAAGGATGTTTGTAGCTTATACATCAGAATGACATGGTATAATTCATTAAAAAGCGTGATATTTGGTCACGATATATGAAAAATTGTATATTTTTTAAGTATCTAATAATTATTCTGACCTACGACTCAAGCTTAACCAAAACAAAAGCAAAAAGTTACTAATTTAGTACATAGGAATCGAACTCACAACAGTATCTAAAAATACAAAACAATGGCACTCTAGAACTGTTCAGACGGAAAAACAATTACAAAGAACAAAAGTACTAGGACAACATAACATTTAAGGAGTTATTCTTTACGCCATATGTCATTATGTATGGTAGCACTAATTCTTTATGCGTTATGTAGCCCTAGTACCTCAACTGTCTGTCTAGTTGTCTAGCTTCACGCTGTATCCAGCACATAACGGGGTCAGAGGGAAACTGAACCTAGTGTTAAGACACTTCATTCTCTTTTAGCATTTATGTTCTCCATTTACTATTTATATACGGTTGATATCGGAAGCTTGCTATGTGACACGAGTTCTTTTGATTTTTACCCCTCTTATTTCATATTAAGTGGCGGAACTCAACGCTGTGTTAAGTCTTATCATCGTTTTCCCAAGTGGGAATCGAACCCACAACCAAGCAAATATATATAATTTTAAAAATAGTTTTATTGATAATTTTTTTTATAATATAAATACTTAATATTTTTCAGGAGAGCGAGGCCCCCGTGACTCCTACCACCCCCAACCCCAAGAGCAAGAAGGAGAAAGAGAAGAAGAAGCCCGCTGATGATGACGACGACGACGGCAACTGGACCGTCGACGTCAGCGAGGAGGCCGTGCGCGCGCGCATGCAAGGTGATGCACCTGTGTAGTGTCAAAACACTTCTCTCTTGTTGTTTTTAAGTGTTCAGTTTATTAAGGGAGTGTTAAGAAAAAGGGAAATCTAAACAAATAAAATTTACAAACAGTAGCATTCTAGGAGTATGAGAGTGTCGGTAGAAGTGGAAATTTAATAATTACTGTTTTTTGGAACTGTTTGGTAGCTTTTACTTGAATGACACGAATGAATGTGGTTTTGTAATATTTTGTTGTTTAAAATTAGACTGACTAAATAAAATTATCAATAAATAAAATAATATCTTTATTGGACCAAAAGTTATACAGTAACCAGATACATAATATGATCTTCTTATTTTATTGATTTGACACTGGATTATAAACTCTCGTACCCATTATAAGATTTAACTTTGGCATTACTTTCTTGGTATTTTATTTCTTTATGCACTTGAAGTATAGTTTGCAGAACAAAGAGTTGCCTAACTGTCAAAACCTTGCAGTCAATGTATAACTGAGTAGTTGAAAATCTAAAATGTTTATAGATATGACCTTGAGGACAGCCTTTTTTAAAGAAGAATTATAAGAGTATAGAACAAAGGTACTAGGGCATCATAATGTGAATGGAGTTAACAGTAGTTCTCTTTACGTGTTGTGTTGTCCTAGTACCTCAACAAATATAGTGGTAGTTATGTACTATCCGTGTCGTTTACTGTTTGTTGCTAGTAGCTTTTTTTTTTCATTATAAAAATATCTCAATTGGTTTAAAAAAATTTTTACTTTATTTTTTTAATTTCGTTTTTTTTTAAATGAATATGAATAGATCTGACGGAGGGCGCCAAGAGCATGACGCTCTCGGAGGACAGCGAGAAGAACGAGAAGCAGCGCATGGACATGTTCTACACGTGGCTGAAGCAGCGCGCGGGGGCGGACGGCGCCGGCACGGTGTCGGGCGCCGACGCGGTGCGCGAGGCCGAGCGCCTCGACGTGCGCGCCAAGGCGCTGCTCGTGGCCTTCGAGGTGCTGGTGGCGCCGCGCCGCCTCGCCGCCGACGTGCGCCGCCACCGCGCCACGCTGCTGCGCCTGGCGCGCGCCGACCCGCGCGCCCCCCGCGCCGCGCTGCACGCGCTCACGGCGCTGGCCGCCGCCGACGCCGCGCTGCTGCCCAAGGTGCCCGCCGCGCTCAAGCTGCTCTACGACCTCGACATCGTGGACGAGCGCGCCGTGCTCGACTGGGCCGCCAAGCCCTCGCGCAAGTACGCGCCGCGCGAGGTCGTCGCCGACGTGCTGCGTCGCGCGCAGCCCTTCCTCGACTGGCTGCGGCAGGCCGACGAGGAGGACTCCGACGAGGACGACGAGGACGAGGCGCGCGACGTGCAGATCGAGTACGACGACCGCGCGCCGCTGTCGCCCCGCGCGCCCGCACCGCCCCGCGCGCCCCTCCACCCCCACGACGACGCCGACGCGAACGACGTCGACATCGACGCGATATAGACGCGCGCTGACGATTTTATTAGATTTGTTTTGTATTCAATACATTTGGATTCTGAACTCGTTTTATTTGTTTATTTCTTCCTTCCCTTATGTAATATGGAGAGTGTGTGCAGGACGGAGTATCTCGACACTACGTTCTCTTACGACCACACTATGGCGAGAAAAGTGTAAATATTTATAAGAAATAACGGGTCTGTACAAAAAATATACTAATCAATTAAATTCAATAACATATGTTGTACACGAATACTAAAATTATCTCTTACCAGAGCGGGCAAATGATAGTAATTCTAATATTATATATCCTCTGAAGAAGAATCGAATCCACAATCACCTGCACTTACAGTGGATGCTATCTTGTTATATTTGAAATTATGTGTATAATGATATATGACATTCTCTCATTGGCACGTTCACTCGCTGGCTAATAAGTATAATTTTTCACGTAAATAAATATTACAATTAAAAATGGTTAAAAATGTAAAAAAGCAGTTGTTTTGGTTTGGTCTACATAACTAAAAACTTTTTTTACTCGACTACACTATGACACACTTGGCCACACCAATCCAAACCAAAACCATTTTGTCAAACTTTGACAAAAATAAATAAATCTCGTTCAGTTATCACCTAATCTCAGTTCTAAGTAACTATTTATATGTGACTGCTTGTACAGTACACAAGAGACGCGGGTTCGAATCCCGACGCGTTCAATATTATATTCTTCCAAATAACTTCTCATACTGAGTCATATTATTATGAATATAGAACACTACACAAAGTCCTCCCTCCCGCTAGCAGCCAGTAGCCAGTAGCTAGTAGCCAGTAGCTAGTACCTAGTAACTAGCAGCTAGTAGCTAGTAGCCAGTAGCTAGTAGCTAGCAGCTAGTAACGCGAGGAAAGACAGGTAAAGCAAGCGTAAAGGTGAACAGGCTGATACAAATAAAACGTCCACATAGAACAAACACAGTGTATAAGACACGCCGCAGTATGCAATATGTACAGGCGGCGTCGTGACTAGCGACTAACTTATACTAACTTATAGTACTAGAGACGAACACTACGTGAGATTATTGTGCGATTATAATTATGTATACAGACTTTATTACACCTTTGAAACACATATCTCATAGTGAACAATAGAGAAGCTTACACAGTGTGTTGTAAAAACAGAAATTATTATAAAATATGAATTATTTGTTTGTTTGTTTGTTTGTATATAAATTAATAGAATAAGCGACGGAACACTCAGTACTTTACAATCACTCTCTACTGAAAATGGACAGATTTAGCGCAAAGTATACTAAAGTGATACAATTATTATATAAAAATATATTAAAACCTTTTTTCATTATAAAATAAAAAAAAACTAAACTTTATGCTCATTGTATAGTAGTATGTTAGAAATGACGCAAATTAGCACTTGTAACTTATAACTTCAGATTATTATAACTCTTTCCCTCAAATCGAACCCACACCCCACTCAGTTACGCGTAACAACTGAGCCATGATGGTGTCTTTACTTCTCTTTATATAAAACCCCATATCCTTTACTTATATATAAATATACATTATAACAAAATGTTTATCAGAAATAAAATTAAAAACATACAACATACATTTGTTCCACAATAACTACTATACATATGATTTTATTAAAATAAAAAAAAAATCATACAAAAATTATTTGTTAAGAATCGTATTCAGTACCACAACACTAACTACTGCGCCATATGTGTTTAAAGCACCCTTTACCCTTACATTTGAATATTTCATTATCACTTCACTTTACTGACCGATTTCAAAATATTTATGAAAATACATACAAAACAGAAAATGTATAATAATCTTTTTTAAGAATTAAAATATAAACATATTATCTTATAATTAAAGTTAAAATTTATATATTTTATCAAGTTATTGTTGCGAAGCACAAGCGCCATATATATACAAGCTCTTTGAGTATAATTACTAGATATATATATATATATATATATATATATATATATATATATATATATGTTGTTATACATATATATATATATATATATATACATATATAATATATATAGATAAGAGCATATATACATATATATATATATATATATAGATATACATATATACATACATACATATAGATATACATATACATACATACACATATATATATAAATAGAGGCATAGAAATATACATACAGTTATTATATACATATATATATATTATTATATGAGTTACATATATACAGAGTTAATATATACATATACATACATACAGTTATAAAGATATACATACATATTATATATATATATATATATATATATATATATATATATATATAATAAGTACATTTTTGTTTAGATATATTTAAAAACAGTTTTTCTTGAAGATTTTTTAAATATTTTATGCTGTCATATATATAAATTTAAATGAAGCAGGATTCGAACCTGTTATTTTGCTTACATTTAAAATATACCACTGACAGACTACTTAAAAACACTTTAGATACAAGAGATAATTATTATTAAATACTAATTCTATGTAATATATTTGTATGTAACATTTTAAGCAATTTATAGTTACATTAAACTTTTAAACAATTACACATAAAATATTGATTAATTTAAAATTTTATTTTAAATATTTAATTAAGTTGAAGGGGCAAATAGGTGATTATATAATGAAATGGAATCGCACAATTATATTAACAAGAAATGTTATTGAAAATGTAATAAAAGTTTTAACCTAAGTGGGATTCGAAGCTGCACCTCTACGTACCGCGCTGCTGTCTCTTAATAAATTAGGCCATACGTTTTTGCGTTATGTCGAAATTTTATACACTTGTTATAATTAATTCAAAGTAAAAATTATATTTTTAATTAGTACCGATTATTTTTCCATTATATCCATTCACACATGTGTATATTGGGATAAATAGGGGGTTGACAATATTAATAGTGTGGCGCATGACATGTGGCTCGTGGAAGCCAGACGTGGCGCGTATGACGTGTTGCTCGTGGCGCACGATGTGTGGCTCGTGGCGCATGACGTGTGGCTCGTGGCCCGTGACGTGACGTGACGTGGCTCGTGGCCCATTCATTGTAGACGCCACTGCAGTAGCGCGGCGTCGCGTCCGCCGGCGGACAGCAGGCGTCCCTCCCTTAGGAAGCGCACACACGTCACGTGCGAGGAGTGTCCCCCGGCCGCCGCGCATAGAGACTGTGTGTATAATTAAATATATGTATAAGCAACATTATATAAAAATAGATCCATTATTTATTACTTATTAATTTCGAAAATATGGGAGCAAATAAAACAGCCATTTTGAAGTTAACCAGTTAAGCAACAAAACGAGTTATTTTTACATTCATATAATGAAACAATATAATTAATTTAAAATCTTTTCTCTTACGTTGTATTAAATGTAAATATTTCTAGACCTTAATCATTGGTAAAGTAACAAAAGTGAGATAACATATTACAATATATAATTACTTTGGGCTGTGTAACAGGATATGCGTACAACTTCACTTTGCCAAAGTCATCTCCCGTTGCTACCAGTTTGTTATCTGGAGATCTGAAAACAAAATACAAGAATATGCAAGAATAATTTTTTAGTACAAAAATAAATTCATGATTTGTTGTATTTTTTTTATGGATAACGGATGGCAAACGAGTAGAAGGACCACCCGATGGTAAGTTCGCCCATGAGCATCTACAACAACGAGATGTTGTAGATGCGTTGCCGACCTAAGGGATACAGATGGAAGGGGAGGACAATGTAGTAGTCCGCTATCGGAACCATCACATTCAGGGGAAAGGATGGGTGGAAATAGGGAAAACCTGACTTACATGCCATCGAAGCGGAACACATCAAGTTTGGCGGTTCGTCTTTGACATGATAGTGGTCGTTCGCCAGTCGGAGGACGAACCTCCTACCACCTGCTTCTGGGATACCCGTCTCTTACGGGACGCTACCCAGCAGTGGAGGGGAATTGTATTCTTACCCCGTCCCCTCACAGGGAAAACTATCACCGTAAGAATAAAAAGAAGCTTACTTATATATTTACTAAATATTAATAGCAAATCTGTTAAATAGTATTTTTGCTGTAATAAATTGACATACTATGTTAAATTGTATTTGTCATGATAGTTGCAGATTTGGATAATTTGTTAACCATAATATGAAGTCACAGGTGTCACGATCATTCTTGACTTGACAAGTATAGTTCTAATAAGAGGCTAAATGATGTCAACTAGTAATTAATAATGTTGTAAAAGGAAGTGCTTCTCGCAATGACTGCATGGAGCGATATGAATAATTACCTGGTACAAGAGTTGATGTCAGTCCCGTCCGCGCCCTCGGGCCACACGCCCGCCGTGCGGAACGAGATCGGGCAGTGCGACGTCGCCCACGTCACGTCGCGCATCGACGTGGGGGACGTCACTTGACGACACGTTGTGGCGTTCCCTGTAGGGATGACACTGTTATATCAAAACGTAACTAAAAACGGTTTTGACTCTTATATCATATCACATCGATATCGAAATGATCATATCCGATATCAAATAACTACACACAAAACGTAACGACAACTCGACGATGAGATATGAAAACTAAATTGTAACGAAAACTCGAATCAAACTCGATATCTGAAAACGAATATGATATCGGATATGTAAACTTCATATCCGATATGTAATCGTTACAGCTAAAAAACGAAAACGCCCATCTCTAGTTCCCTGGAATTATGTTGTTTATTGCATAGTTTAAAAATGTTATAGGGGTGACATTTTGTTGTTTATGTTTTATATTAATTGCACTTCGATATAATAGGAACGTACGGTCGTATGATAAAACTCCGCATTTAGTAAATTATTAGGAATAGTAATAAATATTTTTAAATAGAATAGTTCTTTAGTATAGAATTAATAATATTTAAAAATAATATATTTACATTAATTTTATATTGGGTTAGATAAAATGTTTAGAAAATTTGTCTTTGACACTCATCACATACTCGTACTCATCACATTTCTTTTGACACTTACTGTTTTTTTTTTTTCGACTTTATGTTTTTTAAACATTCGAATGTTATATTTTTTTAATAACAAAATTAAATATTACAGGTTAATTCTAAATGGTATGGTATATGGTAATTTATTAAGAACAATTCGAGTTCAAAATTCTAGGTTATGCAAATATATACCAAAATTATTAGTAACAAACTATATTAAAAAACTTACAGAATAGAAGTTCATAATCGCCTGAATTGCTTCTTATATACTGACTATCCTCCGACCAATCCAAGTGTGTTATGAAACTGGAGTGACCCTGGAATTTATTAAGAATAAATAGTTTTATTATTTTAAAATAAATAAATATATAAAAAAACACATTTATTATAAAATAAATTAAACAAATAAAATATAATTTTAAAAACATCTAAATTTTAAACTTTATTTTTTTTTATTTCATCAATATATATTTTTTATTTTTCAAAAACTTAGAACAAGATATATGACATTTTTTAAAATTATTTATAAATTATAATATAGTCATGTTTCTTTTAACTATCATTGATTTTTTAATTGAGTTTTATTTTTTCAAAATTTAACTTATCTATTATCAGTTGTGTACTTATTTTCTACTATACCTTATATAATAAAAAATAATATTTTAATTACAAGCCTACACTATCTACTTTCAGTATATACATACACACACATATATATATATATATATATATAATCGTGCGTATTTTAACACATAACTAGCATATATTCTAAGTTCATTTAAATAACATTTAATATAATAATTTATTATTATTAAAAGAAAAATATATCTAACAATACATAAGCGAATATATTTAAGTATCCATCTCTAAATTGAATCAATATTGTTTACTCTGTCAAGATATTCTGTTCTCTGCTTTCCGCCCGACTGGCGGAACTCAACGCCATGCTTTGTCTTGGCAAAGTTCAAAATTAAAATAATTTAAATATAATAGTCCCTCGAGTGGGAATCGAACCCAAAACCATCGAGTCAAACGTTGCCTCTGTGCCACGACGTCCTTATAAATTATTTATTTATATGCATATTATATGAAATAAAAATACTACACTGATTTTACACTAAGAACACTTTGCATACAAAAATTTAGATATGTAGAGTCGCTGGTAGCTAGTACAGTATGGTAAGTACAGTAAGTACTTTTTTTTATAGTATGCTGTTAGCCCTATTGGCCTCGACAGCGTCACCGGGTTTTGTGGGGGACCGAGCTTGAAGAGCTCTGACCCTGGCTTGGCCTCCTCGGGAGGAGGACCATCAACTTAGAACTGCAGTGTCACAAGGGCGCCTCCTGTGGGGCGTACTGACATTACTGACATTTCTATTTGTTAGTTGCATAAAGACTACTTTGCTAATATAATAAAATCATCAATATATTAAAAGGATGTGTATAAATTATCACAATATTTACAGATTCAAATTCCACTCGAGAAAAATTGTATTTGTAAAAGAAGTACAAATGAATCATATGTAGAGATAAAGGAATTTTTACTAGATTTATTTTGCCTAATTTAAAAACTCTATATAAAATAAATATTACATACTAACTTAAGAAGCAAAATTAAATATTATCTACTTTAAAATGTAAATGAATGAATCGCTAAGCATTCTATCTAATAATAACATATAAAGTAATGTATGTTAGGAATGGGAAAATAATATCGATATGTCAAAGTATCGATATGATATGAGTACATCGACGATATTTTGAATTTCGATGTATCGTTATTAAATTTTTGTATTGTTTATTCGATTTTTATAGATTTAAGGCCAATCCAAGTAGCTCCACAAAGTAGTATAAGTTGACTTCCATTTTGCTTACATTCGGTTTAGTTTTTTCGGTAGTTGTGCGCTTTGAAGTTTAGAAGAATCGATACATCGAAATATTTACCCATCCCTAATGTATGTGTGTACGTCTACGCTTGATGCACTAACTACAAGCTTATATAATGTTACCCGTCTACGTTTTCTCTCCGTGCACTAGATGCGTGAAACGAGGAATTCACTTAAAACACACATTTTTTATACTTTTCTTATCAATAATCTTACATATAATAATCAAACAATTTAATCTTAATTTACACAATTATACAAAATACTAAATTGCAATGGCGTAGAGTCTACAAATATCGATTTTGTATAAAAATATCGATATAATTTTTTTTATTACCTATTTATTTAATGGCGCCAAATAATTGAGAATTGACATAATATTTTATTATGTTTATGAGTAGCAAAAACTATATTATCTGTGTATTACATAATAAATAATGTTGAACATCAATTTTAAATGCAATATTCCATATTCATAAATAATGTATAAATATATAAACTATATATTTTTGTTTTCTTTTTGTTCTTTTATTATCTATTCCTCATTGGTGGGAAAGTCTATTGACAACTTACCTTTTACGTTAAAGCTACCACATACATAGATAATTAAATCACTAAATATTTGCTTGGAATAAATTTTATTCATATCATTATAGTCACATTAAGTTTCTTATGTGTAAGTTTCTTACATTATTCTTGAATTATTTTTATAATTGCATATTGAACATACAATGGGTAGATTGATAATGACATAAAAAGCTTATTAATGTTAATTTGTAAATAAATGTTTTATATGTGAAGCGTATGTGTTATTTATTATATCTTCGGCTAAGAATGTAAATCTGTTTAGTTCTTTATTATATATAGTTTTTATGACTTTTTATACCATTCGAAAGTGTTAAAAAATAAACAATCAAGGAAAATTAAGTGAAAAAAAGCATGATGAGTAAAATTATAACATCCTTCCTATCAAAAGGTCGCGGTTAATTTTATATAAATCTAATGTAAAAGCATAAATTCACGCTGTATCCCGCATATAGCAGGGTAGACAGAGGGAACCTGAGAAGAGTGTTAAGATATTACGTTCCCCACTTTCCGCCGAATTGAGGCATTGCGTGCTGAGTGGCGGAACTTAACACCGCGCTTTGCCTTGTTACTAAACCCAGGAAATAAAAAAATCCATTTCCTAGAGTGGGAATCGAACCCACAATCTGTCGCATTTACAGTCGCACGCTTGTGCCTCTGCATCACGAAAGGCGTCTGTAATGTAAAAGCCTTTTCATATAACATATTATTTTTTATCTCCTTTCTATTCTACTCTTTACTATATATGGACTACTATATATGTTTACATTCTAAGCCGAGGATACGCTGTACCTATGAGGTGTTATGATGGTTTTAGTGTGTTTATCAACTTTATGTTTATCAATCAAAAACGTTCATATATGATTTTTTATTAACATTTTATTTTATCACTTCCTATGTAAAATATTGTAAATATATTTCACCAATTTTACAGTAAGGCAATAATAATTTTACAGTAAGAATAGAAATCTTAGCAGTCTTTCTTTTTTTTTCAACTTCACGCTGTATCCCGCATGTAGCGGGGTAGGCAGAGGGAACCAGAGAACCTAGTGTTAAGACACTCCATTCTCTTTCAACAATTCCGTTCCCCACTTTCCGCCGAATTGAGGCATTGCGTGTTAAGTGGCGGAACTCAACGCCACGCTTTGCCTTGTTACCAAACCCAAGAAATGAAAATACTAAATTTTACATTTCCTGGAGTGGGAATCGAACCCACAACCTGTCGCGTCACAGTCGCACGCTTGTGCCTCTGCGCCACGACAGGCATTGGTTAACAGTTTTGTTCTTGTTAAATTGATAAAATGCAGTTACGACGATTTTTCATAGGTGTCGATTTGCTGTAAAATTCATTTCTTTAAGGTTTTATTAAATTAGAATTTGTAAACGATATTCAAGAATAGAAGAGTAAAAGTGTAAAGTGTAGATATTAGACGTTTTGACAAGTGTATGTATTTCTTTAGGCCAATTTAATTCCAAAATAATATAAATCAATTGATTCTACTGAATCTATTTTGAATATTTAAAAAATCAGTTTGAAATATATATGTATGTTTTATTTATTATAAATGTAATATTTGCGATAACTAAACTTTTTGCATTGTAGGATAGTCACAAAACCTAACGTGCTTTCTTCACTTTGCTTTTGAATTAGCTGAACCCTTTACAGAAATGAAAACAATTTAAATAAAATTATGCTTCCAAGTGGGAATCTAACTCACAACCAATGGTATATAGCTAGACTCGCTAGACTCTTTACCACTGTGCCACGACGACCTCAATTTAAAAAAATATATTTTTTATATAAATATAAATATAAAAGTGTAAAAATAAGTGTAAGTGTATACTTACAAGACACTTGCCAAGCCTGGAATACCGTGTGCCTTCCACTTCATACAAATATATGAAGTTGTCTCTCGACCCGACAGCTACTAAGTGGTTATCAGGCGAATACACTATTGTTTGTATTGCTTCATTGCTGAAAATTGAAGATTTTAATATTTTTTTTATATATTATATTCGATTTAAATCCTTTTAACCTGATAAATGGGTATGACGAAATATATAAAAGCTTACGACGTTTTCGTCATGGAAAATAATCGTAATATATTGAACGCTTTATGTTCTATGTTGTTTTTTTTTTTTTTGATAAAAATGTTAGGTGCAATGGCGGCCTTATCACTAGAAGTGATTTCTTACAGGCAACCATTAAAAATGCAAAACTTTGGATCAGAAACAGCAGTAGGGCGCAAAAAGTATTAATCTTACATATATATATATATATATATATATATATATATATATATATATATATATATATATATATATATATATATATATATATATAAATACAGAAAACACATTATATATTCTGTTTTAAATAGTAGTTTTTAAGTTGTTCTTTTTTTTTTAAAATAAAATTACTTATAATAATTAAAAAAAAGTTTCAATGTCAAACGAGTTGAACAAAAGTTTATTCTTCAGTTAACAGGTTAAAGTTTAAAATACTAAGGAAGGACAAATATTTTAGAAACATAAAAATTTATTAAATATATTTAAGTATTTGAATTTAGTTCAATAAGAGATTATAATTAGTTAGAGCGCTTGGACAAATTCTAAGAGACGCGGGTTCGATTTCAGTATCTTTTATCATACTTACGATAGTTCCTTTATAACTATCGTCACACTATCGTCACAGTATTCGTATACATAAATCGTTTTAAAAAAAGAATCGACCTACGGCTTATTAGTTACAATCGCTTACAATAACAATTATAATTGAAAACATTTATATATCGAAAAAATATTTAAAGTTCGTGAAAGAATTAACATATCCTACTAATAATTACCATGCTTAGATTTTGTGCTTTATAGAATCCATCATCGACGATATTGAACATTAAACCATTAAAGTATCAACAAACATTTTCATTTTAAATTATCACGCTTAAGACCTGAATTCATAATAAAATAAATAAATAAATAGTATATATGTAATATTTACCCGTCCTGCATGGAGGCCAGCAGTTCGCGCGTGGTGGGCGAGAACACCAACCAGCGCCCCGCCGCGCAGCCCACCGCCAGCGCCTCGCCGTCCGCGCTCCACGCGCAGCACTGCGCGCGCTCCTGCACATGTAGGTGTCTCGCTTACTCATATGCTACTTACATATATAGATATAATGTTGTCTCATTCACTCATATGTTACTTAGACATATAGATATAGTGATTTCGCTCACTCATATGCTCCTTATATACCTATAGTTGTCTCTTTCATTCATATGTGTTTTGATTAGATATACAGTTGTCTCACTCATTTACATGTTCCATAGACATATATTTGAGGTGCTAACTCTCGTTTCTCACTCGCCCATATGCTCCTTATGTACCATATATACCTATAGTTGTCTCGCTCACTTACATGTTTCATAGATATATAGTTGAGACGTTAATTCTTGTTTCTGAGATATATATTCGTCTCCCTCACTCATAATGTTAGTTAGATATATATAGTTATCTCACTCACTCAAACGGTTCTGGATGTATAGTTATCACACTCATTCATATGCTCCTTAGATATTTATAATTGTTTTACTCCTTTATGTTACTGAGACATATAGTGGTCTCGCTCACTCATATGTTCCATAGATACTTATATATATAGTTACTCACTCACTCACTCATACATATGTTTCTTACTTACATATATAATAGCCTCGCTCATTCATATGTTCTTTAGACGTATAGTTATATACGAGTATACAGGGTGTGAGGACTCGCCTTACGTTAAATGAAAACACCGTTTTGAGTACTCCTTGTAAACACGATACGATTATAAAATAAGAGTTTTTACTAAAAATGAAAAAGTGTTTTTTTCGAACAAAATAAATAATAAAATATTCGTTACAAAATCAAACGCCATTTGTTACGTATGACGCAAGAGGACACTAACCTGTCAGAGCGGCAACGTCGCACGCCATCTCATTGAAGAAATCGAGTGTTGGGTAAGGGCGATAACAGGTGAACAGATGTTAACACTAAGCACCACTGTCTTTAATTTTACACAAATTCACATTTATTATTCTAATTAATAACTAATTAAAATTTAAATTTCAAAAGTCACTGATAGTTCTCGTGGCGAAGTACGATGTTGACGTGGGGCTACGGTTTGATCTTCGCGTTCTCGTTCTACCGCCATTACAAATGTATCACATATACCATAAAAATGGCATCTTCAAGTAGAACCATACCTTTTCCGATATGTCCGTATTGCGAGAGTTCCATTTTAATGATATTCTCCATAAATCAAAATCATATCAGTGTATTTCGCAGAAGTATACTTAACATGCGCCATTATTAAAAAACAAACAAACTAAATAAGGAAGAAACACTCGTCTAGTTTTGTGTGACGAAAATAAATTAAATATTAACATAAAACAACGACAACAATAAAAGAAATGAAATAATTTGAAAAAGTCACAGGACGAACGACGCGTAAGTATAACTACTTCTGTTACTAAGCGATGTACGCAGCGCGGTGCACGACTGACGACACTAAGAACTAACCCAAAGTTCCAAATATTGGCATTTCTCTTTCCACTAAGTATAAATAAGCAAAACACAAACATTTATTACAATTTGATTACTAATTTTGATTAATGTCTATTAAGAAATTTTAAAATGTTTTATGACTTGATCTAAAAGTCTAAATTATATTTTTCATTCAAGAATTGATCTTTATTCAATGTAAAAAATATTTGTTATGACTATGCTATTCCTTTTTTCACGGTCAAGGTTATTGTTAATATGCTATTCCCTTCTAACATTATGCCATTTCATTCTGTCATGGTCAAGGTCAAAAAAAGGATAACATAGCTTAAAATTATCAGCTGTCTCAATTTTATTTGTAAATGTATTTATGGGTTTGTAATTCCATTTTTTTATTTATAAGCGCAATTGAAAATTCGATGTATCTGTAAGAAAGCCATTACATGAAAAGGAACATCAAGCTAAATCGACTTTAAATGGATATTCTTCTAGTCCATAACTTTTTTATAATTGCGGCTATAAATAATCTAGTAATTATTATAACAATTATTTATGCACTACTTATTCGATATTTTTAAAATAAAAATATGAATCGTCCATAAATAATTTATTTAAATATTGTAACTTAAAATGGTAGCATTCTACTCTGTGGTCCGTCGTCGTCGCCTTCCATCTTTCCCGCCAATTTCTTTTAAATTTAAATGTTGCTAATCGGTCAAATAAGTGCGTAATAAATTCCACAGACAATTAAAATCGATTTCCATATAATTATGGAAATCGATTTTATAAAATATCACGTGAGAATAATTTCTTACATGATATTTTATAACAAAAAATAATTTACCAAAATTTTAAAGCATAACAAAGTAAATAAAATGAATATGAGTTCGTTTGTTGTAACCTCGTTCATTCGTTTTCTCGCTCTTTCACTTTAAGATAAAAGTTATCATTAATATCTACCTGATTTTAATGGATTTTTTATTATAATAGTATTAAATACAAAAATCCTGTAATTATTTTTAATAGTAAATAATTACTTAAAATAATTAAAAAAGTAGATACTATTTAATAGAAATAACCTAGTATATCGATTCTTAAAAATCGATATACTAGGTTATCCTAGTATATCGATTTGTAATTATCTGTGTAAGTCAGTTGTCTTTTACATGTCAAGGTCAACATGCGACTGGGTTTTGCTTATTTACATTATTTTTGTTCAATTTCATAGTTTGTGTTAGTCAAAATTATTATTACTCTTAAAATTTCTGAAAGTTAACTTACTGATACGTGATGTGTATGAGTTATAATTATTGTCGAGTGAATTATGAAGTGGATATTACTATATACTATTGTAGTGTTAAAAAGCAAAACACAGAATCTGAAACTTAGTTTATGGACTATTTATGTAAAGAATATTAATAGAGCAGAATATTTATGTTAAAAACTATAAGTAAAACGTGTTTCTAACGATGAGAATCTAAAACGAATGAATTCAATCTGTGATTACCATTATCGCTTATAATTTTTAAGTAAGTTTTTAAGAGCTGTGGTAACATTAATTGTTTGTTTTTAAATAATTTAATAATCTAAAACCCCATCTAAATCCTCTTCAGAGTAATGTGATTATTTTATTATAAACAAAAGACACGTGCGTGAAAGAGAAAGAGATATCTGTCAAGAATATTTTTTATGAATGAAAAATGGAAGATCGGCAACGTATAATAGTATTTTAGTACTACTAGATAATACGTCATCGGTGCGTAATACAGAACGGTTAAAAATCGGGAATCGAAAATACTAGTCCTGCACCTAAACCGTAGACATGCCTTGATTGATATTAAGTGTATGGTTTTGTAGTTATTGTACTCTATATGTGGTGGACCTAAATGTAAGATGAACATTCACACCCTGTATATATAATATATTGCTCGAATATCCATCCATCAATCAAATCCATCAATCAAATCCATCAATCAAATCCATCAATCAAATCCGTCAATCAAATCCGTCAATCAAATCCGTCAATCAAATCCGTCAATCAAATCCATCAATCAAATCCATCAATCAAATCTATCAAATGGAACCTTGTGGAACACCTGCCCTGATGGGGCGACTGGTGGACAGAGTACCTTCGACTCGGAAGCGGAAAGAGCGATTTGATAAGTAGTCTCGTAGGATGTGCACGAGCCTATCTGGCACTTTTGCTTTTAACAGCTTAAAAATTAAACCGTTGTGCCAGACTTTATCAAATGCCTTTGCGATATCTAAAAAGACTGCGGCTGATGGCCTACATTTACCTGCACTCATCAAGTCTTCCGTGAGGCGGTGGACTTGATTCACGCTTGAGTGTTGGGCTCGAAAGCCAAATTGTTCGGGGGTATCAAAATGACAACTGCTACGAGTATACTCCTATCACATGTATCAAAAGAATGCAAAAAAGTGACAATAGTTAAAACACTCCGATCTGAATTTGACATACTGCTCATTAAAAGACGAATCTCAACGCAGTACTTTGTTTTATGAAATGAAGAAAATGATACTCCTGTATGGGAATCGAACCCAGAACCAACCTTGTATATATTCAGACGTTCTTCCTCAACATAAAAGCCAACATACCTCAATGTCCTTACTCCACACAGTAGAATGGCTGAGACCGTCCCACAGTTGCAACAGTCTGTCCCATCCCGCCGACACGAACTGCGGCAGCGTGGGGTGCGTCGCCAGACCCCATACCTCATCTACGTGACCTGTTGGAAACCAGTTCAGTTGAGTTCAGTTTAGTTCTTTAATTATGGGAAATGGGAATAGAAGGTGTTACCTACAAAATTACTGTAACTGTTAACTAAATACACCATATGACTATTGAAAAACAATTCTAAAGTTTTGTTGGTCTCAATTTTTATATATATTTTTTTTTTCATTATTAAGGATGTGTGTATTTTAACAAATTCTTTGCGAACAACTTTTTTCATAAAATGTAAAAAAAACAGTTGTCTTTAAGTTTCATTTAATAAATGATGTAGAGATATAATAATTTAATTCACTTTAATGCTTTGTAGGAAATTATTAAGATTTTTATGTGTCAGTCACACACAACTTAACACAGAACTCGTGACTGAAAGCACTGTGTCAGTCACTGGTGACCGACATAGCCCTATTGCGTTATTTTAAAAAGATATTACCATTGTACACTCCTTCGCTATATAAACTAAACGTGTGCCAAGTTCCATGCTCCTCCGTCCGCGTAATACGAGATACTCGTAGATGTACTGACCGAGCACAGCGGGCACAAAGCCGAGTTGCAGATCCCCATGCAGTATGCAGTTGCGAGTGCTGCCCACGTAGAGCTGCGCGCCGCGACCCTCGCACACCACGCGCACGCCGCCGTAGTGACCCTCGATCTGGGTACATAGCAGAGAGTTGGGACACTGCGCTCTATGTCTATATTGTGTATTGAGTGTTTGAACTCTATGTCACCTTTTGTTTTGTCAGAGCGAGTCATTTTTATGGTATATTTCCGAGTGTCAGTCAAATTTGACTGAGGAAAAAAAAGTCCCGCTGAGTTTCTTGCGCCGGTTCTTCTCAGGTCTGAGGCATTAAATTTAGTGAACCGGTGGTAAATTATTTGACGTTCAAAAAATGAAGCTTGTAACTTCTTATTTTGAATAAAATTATTTGATTTGTACTTATACACCACTGTCCATGCCTTTTGGATATTGAGTGAAGGATTTAACGCCGTCCTTTGTTTTGTCAATTCGAGGAAATGAGAGAGATTTATAATAAATATGAGGATTTTTGCGAAAATTGAAGTTATAAGCAATTACACTTACAGTTAAATGCTATCATAATGCGTTTTGCATAAATTCTTTTTTAATGCACTGTCCTAGTAATATTATAAATATGAAAGTTTATAAAACTGAACGTTTGTTATTATTTCACGCAAAAACTACTGAACGAATCTATATGTAAATTTACAGTAACATAAATCATATGCCACAATAATACATGCTATGATTCATAAAAGTACTTTACAGACAAAAAGAACCTAATATTAAAACACTATACTTTCCACTACCCACCCAAATTACAAAAATTGCGGAACTCAACGCCGCAATCAACAAATAACCAACAATATACTTACAACATTTTCAGTGCCCGTCGCATTAAGTTCCCCATCAAACAACACAAGTCTCCCATCCTTCCCGCCGGCGGAGACAATCCCTCCGTCTTTCCTCGCGCAGAGAGAGAAAATAGCACCATCGTGGACACCACGTACTAGTTTGACTATGGTGTTTGTTCCTCGCCCCCAAACTATGAGGTTGCCGTTCGAATCCCCGGAGATTACGTCGCCTTTGAAAAAAAAAATACTAATATTATAAATGTGAATGTAAGTTTGTTTGTTACGTTTTCTTAGCAAAATTGCTCAACTGATTATCATGAAACTTTCTATATAAATATTCTTAGAGGTATTTTTTTTTAAATCAAAATCAAAATATTCTTTATTCAAATAGGCTATTACAAGCACTTTTGAATCGTCAATTTACAAAAGCTGTTAGGAGTGTCAGTCCTAACGGAAGCTACCACCGGAGAGGAAGGCAGTTTTGCTGAGAAGAGCCGGCAAGAAACTCAACAGTTGCTCTTTTCAAATAAAATTTTATAATAAATTTACAGCAACAATAAGCCTCCTGAGCGACCATCAACAGCATTTAATTCCACACATTAACATCTGTATAGTATTCTTGGACAGAATAATATTAAAAAAGGATATAAATATAGATACTTTGTTTTAACTTCACGCTGTATCCCGCACAAAGTGGGGTATGCAGAAGAAAACTGAGAAACTAGTGTTAAGACATTCTGTTCTATAAATATTAGGATAATATCTAAGTATTAGGATAATAATGTGTACTTTTGATGGCGTCTATAGATTAAGCCTTAAGTTTTGTCGAATTAATTTGATATTTTTATACATCTGTTACTAGTATTTCGGATGTCATTATTTATATATAGGGACACTTTTACAAAATCTTTCTATATTAACATTATTTTTAAAATTGATAATGGGGTTAGCTCCAATCTTGCTGTGTTCAAATTTTCATTGATTTTAAAAATAATATCACTTTTTATTACTCACGCAAGTGATTTATTCAACCAAATTTATTTTACGAAATGATTTAGTCAACCACCAAATCAAAAGAAATAAAAAAAAAACATAAAAGTCACTCACCATTATGATTAAAACCCAAATATGTCACGTGTTTGGGTTTGTCCCTCGTCTCGAAGACTCCCATACGCTTATACAGTACGTTGGAGGCGTCGAGCGTCCAGAAGGCGATGTGTCCCTTCCCGCACGTCACTATCTGGTTGCGGTCCAGCGGGTGGAACTCCGCCGCCACCACCGTGTCCACCGAGCACTGGCGAATGTAACGAGAATGCGTCACGATTAAGTTTTAATTGAATATGAAAATCGACTTCAAATAAAATGCACCAAAATTTAAAATTATTATAATAACGCCTATCGTGGCGCAGAGGCAGAAGCGTGCGACTGTAAACGCGACAGGTTGTGGGTTCGATTCCCACTCCAGGAAATGTGAAATTTAGTATTTTCATTTCTTGGGTTTGGTAACAAGGCAAAGCGCGGCGTTTAGTTCCGCCACTCAACACGCAATGCCTCAATTCGGCGGAAAGTGGGGAACGGAATTGTTGAAAGAGAATGGAGTATCTTAACACTAGGTTATCTGGTTCCCTCTGTCTACCCTGTTATATGCGGGATACAGCGTGAAGTTAAAAAAAAAAGAAATTATAATTAACTCAAAAATTTGTCGTCACATCTTAAATAGATTTAAATAGATTCACATTAGAAGTATTAGCTATCAAATAAAAAAAGAATCATCATTATTGTTTTATCTAGTAAAAAATTATGCGGTAATACACGTAAAAAAAAATACAGCCAAATTGTTTTCAATTTCTTTTTTTAAAGTAGTTTAAAAATATTTTTTAAATTAGAAACAATAATTTGAAGTAACCATGGCGCAACAAGACACAGTGACGGATTGCAAACGCGATTGGTAGTAGGTTCGATACCTACTAGAAGAAACAATTATACTTAAACTTTTTCATTTATCCGCTCTGATAAAACAAACCGCGGCGCTGACTTTTGTTACTCAACATACAATGCTTCAAATTCGGGTGGAAAATGACAACCAACTGACTTCACATCAGATTTTCTCTCACTACCCTGCTCTACAAACAAAATGTTTATTGAAAAACAGGTTTTACTGAAATAAGCGCTATATTTTTTTACTTTGTATTTCAAATTAAAATAATCATTTAAGTTACAATAAATAAAAAACCGCGCCAAGTAGCTGAAGTGACGTAACTTTCTTGTCGATATTAGTGTTGCTAAAGATAAGATAAGATAAAAAAATATTTTACAAATCGAGCAGCCGAGGCTTCCCATTAAGTAATCAAAGACACTTGTAATGTAAACCTGAAAACAGTTAGTAGTGAGTAGCACAATGGTCTCACCTTGGTCTCGGCGACGCAGGGGCGGTCGGGGCGCTGCCAGTCCCACACGGACACGGTGTGGTCGGGCGCGTCGTCCACGCACGCGAGCAGCGCGCCGCCGTCCGCGCGCGAGAACGTCACGCACGACACCGCGCGCTCCATGTGCCCCGCGCCCAGCACCGCCAGCGTCGCCAGCGACACCGAGTTCCACACGCGCACGTGAGGCTACAGTCAACATTAAACTCCGATAAGAGAAAATACTAAAAGCTGGACGTCTCCAAATACATCATGTGGACAACGAGAGAACGAGAGACAACGTACAGTATATATTTGAAAATTTAAACTCAAATAATAGAACATAAATGAAACCATCTTGGCATAAAAGAATAGTTTAAAATTCGAACAGTGAAGAAAGCTTTTGGGCATTAAGTTCGTTCTGACATTAGGCAGAATAAATTGAACTGAGTTCCACATGATCATCTACGGCTAGACAGGATTTTTCAAGCTTAAAATCTTGAACCGAAACTATTGACAAAGGAAAAGTTGGAAATCTCCAAATGAATAACGCAGACAACAATATTGACTTCTACATGCGAACGTGCGACTAGAGAGAATATTTAGAAATCAAATTCAAATAAAAGGTTAAAAGAAAACAGTAGGCGTCTCATCAAAATCAATATTCACAAGTGCACCTGAGGCAATGAACATTTAGATAAAAATTTAGTTTGAGTTCCACACATCAGTTCCACGAAAGTACGGCTGAAGAAGGTATTTCAAAGTCAAATTAAAGTAATAATAAAAAGGAAGAAGGTGGACGTCTCATCAAACTGACTATTTTACCCGCACATGAAGCTAAAATGGACATTTAGAAGTCAAAATCAAATAAAAAATAGGTACAAATAAACTGCTAACACACTCAGTTGTGTGTTTGATTTCTACTCGAAGGATTATACATAAATTATTTTCATTTCTCCGCTCTGGTATAAAGCGCAGCGTTAAATTCCGCTGGAATGTCTTAACACTATCCTATACAGGATAAAGCGTAACTTCAACCTACCCTTGCATCCAGCCTATCATGCCCCGCACACTGTCCACTGGCTATTATCAGCTTATTGGGGTGAATGGCTATACATTTGACATCGTCGGTATGCCCCGTGTAGTGTCTTTGGCATTGTTCCTCCACATTAAACAGTACTACGACGGCAGCCACGAAGTATACGATTTCGCCTGTTGGTAGCAAATAGAGGTTGCTGCGACAGTCTTTGCCTCTGGAATCAAATAAAATATATTAAATTAGCTTCATAGTAAATAACTAAGCTTTATTATAATTTTTGTAAAATGAAATTATAAAAAAAAAACGGGGTAGGCAGAGGAAACCAGAGAACCTAGTGTTAAGACACTCATCTCCATGTGTTATTCCGAAGCTATATTACTCTAAAGGTTCATTCGAATTTGTGGGTTCGTTTCCCACTCCAGACATGTAAAATTTAGTATCTTCATTTCTTGGGTTTAGTTTAGTTTAGAGTTCCGGCACTCAACACGCAATGCTTCAATTTGGCGGAATGTGGGGAACGGAAATGTTGAAAGGAAATAGAGTGTTTTAACACTAGGTTTTCTGGTTCCCTCTGTCTACCCTGCTAAAGGTGGGATACAGCGTGAAGTTAAAAAAAAAAATTTTTTTTTTTTTAATTTCACACTTCGTCCCGCACATCATAGTAGACAGAGAAATATTGCGTGTTAAGTGGCGGAACTCGGAGCCACGCTTTCTCTTACTAGAGCAGGGAAGTGAAAATAATTAAAACCCTGAGTGGGAATCGAACTCAGAACCAAGATACCACGATGGTCATTTATTTTTTAATTTAAATTGCTTATAATTGATGTTCATTTAATATAAGCAGGATATAAATAATTAAAATAGTTCAAGTATAATGCAATAATAAGAATCATTTATGAATCAACGTAAACTCAAGGTATTAACGTTACCTTATATCTATTGTTATTTCTATATGAATATATACTATGTATGAATGAGTGTCTTTATTAATAAGGAAAATGTTATTTTTCCAGATACATTTTTCACTAAGGAAAGATAATTAAGAAAAGTTTAAAAACCTATAAAAAGCGAAAATAAATTGTGACAAATGAATTTCAGCTTAAATGGCTATTACCCTCGGCAGGTACCTAAGAGGCGCGGGTTCGAGTCTGCTACGTTTAAATTAAATACATTGCTTAATATTGTCTATCCTTATTGTGAATAACAAATAAAAAAAAAATTGCAATTTCCTAAAATAAATAAATTAGTTACGTTCAGAGAAAGATTCTGGGTGGCGTAACTCAACGCCGCACTCATCAAACAAGCATAATTAATGTACTAAAAGCAAAATTATTTTAAATTTAAAAAACGCGTTAAAATACCCAAAGCAACTTACATCGGGGTGAACGACATGACGAAGATGCCTTTAGCAAGCCAAAGTAGAAAGCTTCGGAAAAAGTATCCAACAAACTACAGAAAAACTAATCTAAAAATAAAATAATTCAAATAAAAATCAATAATTAATAATAAAAAATAAAATTTGACATCAAAAAATGGCGCCAATTACCTGTCGTCCATTTGTGACAGTATTTTTTTTAATTCACAACCGTGTACAAGGCAACGACTGCTATTCAAACAGGTTTAAAAGGCACTGACACGATTCGTACAGCCGGCCGCCGAGACGCACATTCGCGGACTCGCTAATAATGGGCTTGACCGTGGCGTGTTAAACTAGTTTTAATACCATTGCGTGTTATCCACCGATTAATATTAATATATCTTATATGTACCACGCAATGTATATCGATATTATAAAGATAAACGTATTTTTTTGTTTTTTCAATGCAAAATATTTACATGACTATTCTGATGACTCACAAATGTCACATCTGACGTTTATAAAGTAAGGAATTATTTTCCTTATTTCGTTTAAAGATAATATTTTAAATGACATAAAAGTGCTCAAGGTCAATGGTTGATACACTCCTAGTTTTATTTTTGTTTTGTAATTAAAAGGTGGTTCGCGTTAGAATAATGGAGGACAATATTACGTTTAATAATATCAACGCCTGTCGTGGCGCAGAGACACAAGCGTGCGACTATAAACGCTACAGGTTGTGGGTTCGACTCCCACTCCACGAAATGGAATTTTTCATTTCCTGGGTTTGGTGACAAGGCAAAGCGCGGCGTTGAGTTCCACCACTTAGCACGCAATCCCTCAATTCGGCGGAAAATGAGGACAGGAGTGTCTTAACACTAGGTTCCCTCTGCCTACCCTGCTATATGCGGGATACAGCGTGAAGCTCTGTATGTATGTATAATCTATATAGAGGTCATCAGATGATGACTAACTGACTCAACACAATTGGTCGTAGATTCAATTCCAAAGAGGAAAAGATTATCTTCAATTCTCCGCTCTGCTCAGACGAAAAAAAACAAAGCGCCACTCAACAGCCAATGTCCCGAGTTCGTGCAGAGATTTGATAACGGAATATCTCGACACTAGTTTTCTCTGACGACCCTGCTATAAAGGACAATCGTAAACAATAATATATAGAAATAATCGCTTATAATTATTGTTTAAATATTCAAATAAGTATGATAAATTACCTATTATATATATTTCGGGTAAAATACCTAAATAATTTATGGTTTTGAAAGCAAATGGTGAAATAATTATTATATAAATAAATAAATTGGAACCATTAACGCAGACAGTCACGCTAGACTGATTACACCAATTTGGTAAATTGGACAGAATAATCTTTTTACGAAGCTTTGACTGTTAATAATTACCATTATTTAGGAGACTAATTAGAGTTTAAAGGCAATTAGCTATATACGAAAATAAATATTAAAGGATGTGCCTGTCGTGGCGCAGAGGCACAAACGTGCGACTGTAAAACCAACAGTGTGGGTTCGATTCCTACTACGGGAAATGAAAATACTAAATATTTATAACAATTAATATTTAGTATTTTTATTTCCTGGCTCTGGTAATAAAGCAAAGAGTTAAACCACGCGTTGAGTGTAGGAACAATGAGCACGCAATGCCTCAATTCGGCGGAAAGTGGAGAACGGAAATATTGAGAGAACGTAGTGTCTAAACACTAGGTTCTCAGGTTCCCTTTGCTTATCCTGCTATGTGCGTGATACAGCGTGAAGCTAAAAAAAAGGAAATCCTTGTGTATTGCCCTTATTGCGTAATTAACTTAATTGTGTCTAAACGCAATAGCTGTCGATTCAAATCAATACATCGTACAAAATATTATTAAGTGTAATCTGTTTGTTCAGTCAGTATTCATCAAAAGCTTGGTAGTGTATATTTGTAATTTATAAAAATGATATATATTTGGACTGACTACATAAAAAAGTTTTTTATATCTGTTATCGTATAACTTTTTACTGGCTGAAGGAATTTTGGTGACTCTATTTTTATATGATAGCTAGTACTGATGTGGTTCCATTTAATCGTTAAGATTTAACAAGTAGTTTTTGAGTTATCCGTAATAGTGTTACTTTTTATTTGAAATCAATTTTCTTTTTTAAAATTCTTCGTTAAAATGTTAAGTATTCTTTATCAAAAAATTGCTACAAGATTGTCAAGCGAAATATACACATAAATGATTAATCGTAGTAATTCGTCCAGCGCTATTTTTACCCACCGCTTAAGACAATTGCATCAATTGGTCACTCACAATTTATTTGTCTCCTTGGAGATTCCTTCTTTGTTCCTCAGATATATTATATCAATATATATTACCTCTATTCGGCGGAAAGTGGGGAACGGAGTTCCTTAACTCTAGGTTACTTCTGCCTACAGTTCTATATGTGGGATACAGTCTGAAGCTATATATGTATGTATGTATTAATATGTAAAGGAAACAATTTGGAAGAATATGAAATATCGCATAGTTAATTTTTTGAAAAAAGTGCAGAAAACTAATATTTTTATAATGATGCAGTAGAAACAAATTAAATAAATTATAATAATTACATAAATATTACACACATCACAGTGAAATACGTGGCAACGCGTATTTTACGTGTCCACAAATATTGAAAAATATTTTTTTTAATTTTTCAATATTTAAGTGTGTCCTATGAAACTCTGAATAACAAAAACGACTCACCAGAATGAAAGTCAACCCCAAATCGTCAGTGTAGAAATTTTTCCACTGCACCATGTTATAAAGATGTATTTAAATGTTTTAGTAAGAAGATAATATTTTTTTAGCTTCACGCTAGTGTTAAGACACTCCGTTTTGTTTTAACATTTTCGTCTCCTACTATCCGCCGAATTGAGGCATTGCGTGCTGAGTGGCGGAACTCAACGCCGCGCTTTGCATTGTTACCAGAGCGAGGAAATGAAAATACTAAATATTATTTAATATATTTATTTCCTGCAGTGGGAATCAAACTCAAAACCTGTTGCGTTTACAGTCACACGTTTGTGCCTCTGCGCCACGACAGGCATCAAAAAAAAATTATATTTCAGTTTATAGCTACAATGTTATCTCATTATTCGTAATGCCTAAGTGATCACTATAATATGCGATGTGGGTGGTCTAGCAATAAATTACACATACATACATACATTAGCTAAGTGTCGGTGTTCATTCAACTGAGTCTTCACAATTGTTGGCGTAGGTTTAAATTATTTGTAGTTCCTCTTTTTGTAAAATAGCTTAGATTTTTTTTAAAACAGACGTTAAATGGAAAATAAGAAAAGAATATAAATATAAGATAAAGAAACGCCTGTCGTGGCGCAGAGCCACAAGCGTGCGACTGCAAACGCGACAGGTTGTGGGTGCGATTCCCACTCCAGGAAATGGAATTTTTAGTATTTTCATTTCCTGGGTTTGGTAACAAGACAAAGCGCGGCGATGAGTTCCGCCACTCAACACGCGCGTCTCAATTCGGCGGATTGTGGGGAACGGAATTGTTGAAAGAGAATGGAATGTCTTAACACTAGGTTCTCTGGTTCCCTCTGCCTACCCTGCTATATGCGGGTTACGTGAAGCGTGAAGTTTGAATTCAAATTTGATTCATGCTGAGTGGCGGAAACTAACGTCGCGTTTTGTCTTACTAGCGCGAAAAAGCTGTAATAATTTAAATTAAGTAATCATTTCAGTGGTGTTGGTGTTTTACAGCCAAGCACTATCCTACTGCGCCACATAAAATGAATTTCTACTTTATATATAAATATAAATGTTAGTCATATAGGAAAGGCTTTTTTAATATTTTTGTGGAAGCCGCTGCATCTGCTGATTAACGGAATCATTGAAGAAGTCACACGTCAACTGGATATTTTCATGTTATCTATTATTCGTTCTGAGTTGGCGAACGAAGTGAATAATATATGAATAATAATGAAGTATAAACGTATTACGTAGAAAGACTTGAACTTGCAACCACGGCATGATGGATAGTCTGACTAATCATGACTGATCCATAATGGTGTAATAATGTTCAATATATTTACATATATCTAATAAATAGTATTTTATTAATACTTGGGAAACATTGTAAAAAAATCATATGAAATTTGGTAAAGTTTACGAATTACATGAAGATAAAATGCATATAAGCAATCGTTTGTATAAATATTGAATTAGATATTGTTTGACAAACATTCCTATAATATAAGTAAATATGTCATAATGCTAAGGAAAAGCATATTTAGCTCGTCAACCATTTGACTTTCAATGGTAACATTTTACTTACAAAAAAAGTTATATTATAAATAAAAACATACAATTAAAAAACATCTTAGAAATAATATTGTATTAGTTATCTATTAAAACGAATAAAATGTTAGTCAAATTCAATAACCAAGCTTTGAACCCGTAACCACCGCCGTAACAGTACACCCACCACCAAATGACAAGTGAGGACTTACCCATGTTTTAAAATAGATCCGTTTTGCGATGTTTGTTTAGAATACAAGTTTAGCAACGACTTTGTGGTTGTAAACCTAAAGAAAATAAACAAAAAAAACATAATATTTAAAAAAAAAAAACAGTTTCACGCTTTATCCCGCATAGCATAGACAGATGAAAATAATAATCATTTTAAATATAATCATTCCCCCAGGTCCAGTTCCAGTCTTATTGCCTAGTTATGGCCTCACCGCAATGGCGATGGATACAAAAAATATTAATTTCAGTTCAAGTCTATAGGCTAAACTCAGGGACGTTTATTAGTGATTTATTGAAATTAAAATAAATCTGAAGTACCGAATATAAGTGTCAAAGTAAATTTTTCCCACTTTAAAATACAGGCTCTATAATAACTTATCTTATGTTAATTCTCACAATACATAATACTTCCATAAATGTGGAAGGTCCAAAAATACCATCACTTTTCAAACAAAAAGTACGTTCCATATATCTGTAGTGCTTTAAAAATAATAAATATAATTAATAAATCTATCTATTTTTACACGCTTTATGCCGCCGCTTTATTTTGTAGGTGGCAGAAAGTAAAAGAGCCACAGTTTATCGCTATCCGCCTGAATTCCAGAATGTTAAGTAAGACTCCTGTATAATCTAGCCTAAGGGTCTAGGTTCAAGTTTAACTAAAAATATATGCAGTAAAACCTTACCTGGTATTAGGCAGTAAACCCTGAGCATTGAAGTCCCCAGTGGAGTTCCATCGTTTTGTGAGGTTATTAGCAGGACTCTGGTTGCCCGACGTTGAGTTATTACGCGATCTACACATTCACACTACACTAGCTAAGCTAAACTAAACTAAATATTACTTATATTTATGTAAAAATAAAATAGACGTACAAGGCGTGAATAAGTTCATAAGTTGATATGCATTTGATACTAAAATTTTAAGCAAATCAAACATTTTCAGGTATATTATTTTAATAACCCAAAACAGAGTTATTATTATGAGTTCGACAAATTTTATTCTAAAAATGCCTTTCGAAAGTATGTGCTTTTGACTTATGCACTTATTCACGTCTGGTATGGCTATATATGTTATATGCTTGAAAACTGTATAGTACACGCCATATACTCGTAAGTAGATTCAAGATGGTTGTTTCTATTTTTTAGATATTTACTTCTTTCTCCAAGTTATAGAACATATAATAACGATATTATAGATCAAGTAATTGAGTTTAATTACATCTTTCCACCTTTTTTTTTTCAAGCTTCAGCTTTTTTTTCATAATGAGGTAGTCAGGAGAGTCTAGCCTAAAGCATAGATTAGAAATTGAAATCTACTTATATGACGCCTACATAATGAATCTAAATGAAATTTTGCTTTATTGTAATAATTACTACTTTTTTATTCTACGATAAATATAAATAGAAAAAACTTGTTTTTAAAAACTAACTACCAAAATGTAAAAATGATATCAAATCTTACTATCTAAATATCTACTAATTTCGACCAATACAAATGAATTAAAACATCCTACTGTTTACTAAAAGCAAGCTCGTTTAAACTTTAAATATACTCTGCAATACTATTTAAAAATTAAAAAAAAATAAATGTAGTAGTCAGAGAGCGTAGAGTCAAGACACTCCGTTCTGCACTTTATATCCATTAAGGGAAATAATTTCACGCTTTATTACCAGACTGAGAGAAAAAAAAATATTTTAAGCATACAAGAAATAGAAAAAAAATTGAAGTATGTAAAAAAATGAATTATTGTTAGGTTTCAAGCTTTAATGTTATGACAATTTCAAGCACTTTTATTATTGTACGGATTAATTACATTAACTATTTAAAAATTATTATAAATTTCAATGCAAAAGTTTTTATATATTACATATGTAAAATATATTGACACTATTGTATCTTTTCACTTTAAACATACTATGTAATGTATTTTCTGTCTCGTTCTCTCGTTGCTTTAATCCTATATATGTGTTTCTTTCCTAATCGTGACGAATTTTCGTTACAAAGAGTTTCAAATAATAAAAAACATAAAGTAATTTAAAAATTGTCTAAGATAAGCAAAACCAAGACAATATGGTAACATACAAGTATAATGTAATTTTGAAGTTATTACCGTAGTCATATAAAATGATCACAGAGCGTGCATCCGGAGTAATCATCATTACACGATCTCAATATCCAGTACATAATGCAATACTTAAAGTCTATGAAAAAAACTTATTATGTTTTTGTTTTATAAGTTATTAACATTTAAGAAAAAGATTGTGGCCATCAAATTAAATGCAGTAATGCAGTAACGCTATTCCGAATAACTCAAAAACTACTTGTCAGGCTTTTTTGGAAGTGGGAAAAAATATGATATAGCATCATAATATTCAAAGTATATCCCTCTGAGAGAGAGCGACAATATCCATGTACAAAATAGTGACAATATGGTCAAGACATATTGCACCTTTAGAATTATAGCGACCTATTTAAAAAATAACAATTTTTGGGAAACGTCAATATAGATTTGTACATTTAAGTTTTTCGAAAAGAAATATTTTTTTAAAATTATAATTTATATTATTATATATTTCTTAAGTCGTTTCGTTGCAAGAAAACAAAATCATATTTTCTTTATTCTATTTCAACAATTCCGTTCCCGACTTTCCACCGAATTGTTGAAAGAGAATGGAGTGCCTTAGCACTAGATTCTCTGGTTCCCTCTGCCTACCCTGCTATATGCGGGATTCAGCGTGAAGTTTAAAAAATATATATATATTTAGGTCCCTATAATTCTAAAGATGCGATATAACCAAATAGCCTGCCTTTATACCAGTATGGTCGTTACCTATATGGTTGCACATGGTGTGAAGGTGCAGGGGTAGCGCGCGGCGAGGGTGACGGCGCGGGCGACAGTGAGGAAGATGATGCCGGGGAGTCCGACTGGAGAGACCCTGTTGACTGATGTTGGGGTCCTCGTCTGGAAAAGCAGATATTTTTATATTAGACATACAAATAAAAAAATCTTATAATAACCTAATGATCTAGATGCGGTCGTTTCCATTCGTTAAATGTGGTAGATATACGTTGATTAAATTCCAGTACACTAAATTATGCATAAAGCTATTGTGTTTGAACTTCAGTTTCTTTTTCAGGTTCACGCTTTATCTCATTAAGTAGGGTACTTAGAGAGAATCTACTGTCAACACTCCGTTCTCCGGCGTTCACAAAAAGTCTTACATTATCGAAATACTTCAGACACTCTACATTAATGTCATTCTCTCTTAAAAGGTGGTAATATAAATTTTACTCCACACTTTTACCGCAGCAGCGTTTGGAAATACAGAACCAACAAAACAAAAACAAAAGTGTCAAAATACTTCGTACTACAGATAATGCGTGAATTCAAGACATTGCATGTTTAGTGGCGGAAACCAACGTATCTTATCAGTGCGGTGAAATGAAGATATTTTAAATATGACCATTACCCCAAATAGGAATCAAACCAAGAATCATTGTGCTTACAGATAGGTGCTCAGAGGAAATCTGACAGACAGGCGACGCGTGATAACGTCATTTGCTAACCTATATTAATACTACTATTAATATAGGTTATTGTATTTATACTCTAAAATGTAGAAAAGAGTATAAATAGTAGTAAATACCTTTGTGACAGGGAAGAAGCTGTTGAGCCATAGCTCGAAGTGCGTTTCACAGACTCCCTGTACGTCGGCTGTCTGATACGCAGTTCACGTGTTGGTGTGCCCGTCGTGCCTGAAAGAAAAAAAACGTATTTTATATAAAAAAAAATATTGAATATTGGACCTTCACGGTTTTCCTGTATAGCAAGGTAAGCTGAGAGAACATAGTGTGTCTTGACACTACCGTTGGTTGCTCGCCGCTCAAAATATGACATTATGTGTTAAGTGGTAGAACTCAACGCCGCGCATTATGTATCACAAGAGCGGAAAAATAAAAATAATTCAAAAATAATAATTTCATCTAGTGGAGATCGAACTCACAATGAATGGCTTTTAAAATCTGACACTGTTTCACTGCGCCACTATGACCTCTTAGAAAGCAGTGTATAAGTGTACAAACGTTTAAGGAATTGATAACTTGTTCTTTGGAAACATCCCCTTTACCCCCTTCAAAATACATAATTCGTACTTACCACCAGAATAAGCCCCATTTCGCTGTGTAGACGCAGTGGTAGGGGCCCTTCCTTCTAACGCGTTAAGTCGTCTCAAGGCATCAGCTAGTGTGGACCTGAGACACAAAAGTTCCTCCGCCTGTCTCGAACACCGTACCTCAAGCTCCGCGACCCGCGCCGCCAGCCCTGCGCCTTCGCTCTCTAGCATTTCATCTGGAAGGAAAGAAAATTAATTTAAATGAGATTTTCTACATATATGTTTATTTACCATTTAAAATTCAATAATTCTTGAACTTACGAACGAACGTAAAATTAATTAAATTTCAAGTTTAAACATTTGATTCTTTTAATTTTTTGAAGCGAATTTATGATATTAAAAATTATATACCTTCATTTATTCGACAGTTTGCTAAAAATAATATTTTTTTATATTATATAATTGTGGCTTCGATGTCCACTCGGAGACATGAGTATGTTTCATTTCCCTTTTATTCAACATAAGTTTTAAATTTAGGCACAAAAAAGAGAACGGAGTGTCTTGACACTATGTTCTTTCTTAGGGCGGGAAAAAGCGTGAAACTCCCGTTTAATGATTTATTAAAGTAGGATTCGAAGCCACATTTTTCACGTTTAGTCAGTCTGATCTAATAGAAACACGATAGTGTCAATTGAATTATTATTATTATTTTAGTACATATATGGAACCTTGAAATTGTTTGCATTTCCGTAGACAGTTGTTAGCGTGTCTGTGTAAAGTCACGTTTATTTATCTCTATTTATATGTCCCCGTTGACGCGTTAACAACGCGTTGTTTTAGCAACGTATATTATATCAACTGCTATATATAAACATGGATGTCAAACCATGATAGTGTAATTTAAAAAAATATTATCATTTTGCACTTTGTTATGTAAACTATAAGTGTGCCAAGTTTCATGCTCCCCCATCCGCGTATTTTTCATAAAAAGGGGTATAAAGTTTTTGCTTCACGTATTTATATAAAGATGAATGCTTGCGTTACTGAGTGACTGACAGATAACGTACAGGCGAAACTGCTGGATATAAGCTAAAATCTGGCATATAGACATATTACCGCTCGAAACTAATCTATTAAATGAGGGTTGACGCTGCTTGAGGCTTAACGCTGCGCTTAGTCTCATTAGAGCAGAGGAATGATTAAGATTTCACAGAGATTTGGCTTCAAAGAAAATGCACTATGAATAACAATTATTGTGGTGGTCCCATCATCAGAAGTACTAGCATATATATTAAAAAAAGAATCATACGAATTGTTTCGCTCAGTAAAAAGTTTTGCGGTAACACACAAAAAAAAATACAAACGAAATGATAACCTCCTTTTTTTTGAGTCTGTTAAAATTAATTTAAATATGATCATTTCCCATAACGAAAATCAAACTTACAACCAATGGCATTAACAGAAGCCGTCCCACTGCGCCATGATAGTCTATATCTATAAATATTACATAATAAATATAAAAACAAAGTGTTTTGTCACTGTTAATCGCCGGTTTGAGGTCACTAGAGCAAGCCATAGTCAGCACCTGCCGGCTATTGTCATTGAACAATACAATACTTGATGTCAGATGCAATCGCGATGCGGTATCACTTTATATACTTGCTATTAAAACTAGCTTTATCCCGCGACTTTGCTTGCGTGGATTATAAAATTTAAAATCCCGTTTTTCTTGTTTTCGTAGGAATTTCGACCAATCCTCTCTTAGTGCTTCCCTACACTCCCCAAGAAGTACATGCCAAATTTAGTCAGTAGTTTCGTCTGTACGGTTTTTGTCAGTCATTAAGTGACGCAAGCGATTTGTATATATAAAGATTTAAATATAAATATATATAAATTTATAAAGGAAAAATAAGCGGTTTAATTTTTAATTACACCTAGATTTTGTCGATTTTCGATTAAAAACATATTATTGAACAAAGTATATTATTCTGTCCCAGAATAGGTACTATAATGATGTCAATGTGTGGAATTAAATGCTGTTGACGCTCACCCGGGAGGCTCATCATAGTTGTATATTTATTGTAAAATTTTATTGGAAAAGAGCAACTGTTAAGTCTTCTGGCAGAACTGCCTTCCGAGCCGGTGGTAGCTTCCGTTAGGACTGACACCTTTGTAAATTGACGATTCGAAAGTGCTTGTGCGTGCGAAACAACCTATTTGAATAAATAATATTTTGATTTTGAATAGGGGTTTCATCCAATTCCACTCGGTTTGAATTCACAACCATCTCATAGTCATTGCTATAAGAAAAAAAAGGAATTCTATAAGAAACTAAAAAATAGTGTAGTCTTATGTAAATAACGTGACATTTAGAATATAGAGTAGATGATAAGAAGTGGGTAACAGCGTACACGTGTCGAGTAGTTTTGCAACTACTTAGCACATCTTAACACGTATGTATGTTGAAGTTTATATGAAATTATTGCAAGATATATATATATATATATATATATATAATATATATATATATATATATATATATATATTGATAGATATAAAAAATAAGTAAGAATGTACCTAAGAACTTACTTCCGTATAACGGTGAAGACAGAGGGAACCTAATGTCAAGGTATTCTTCGTCTCTAAAATAAAATAAAATATAATAAGAAATAAAAACGGAGTGTCTTAACACTAGGTTCTCTCTGCTTACCCTGCTTTATGCGGGATACAGCGTGAAGCTATGTTATATTTATGACTAGAAAGGTTTTTAGTACTTAATAAATCAAAAATGGCAGCATTTTCAAATTTTACTCATGTAAAGCAAAATGCCTATTGATACTCAAATAAATTGAGTATACAAGTCGAACTTATTCATGCGTGATAAGGATCAATATCACGTTGATTTCGATTTTAGTAAAGATTATAATGTTTTATCTGTCAGAATTTTTTTTTAATATTTGCTATTATTTTTTTAAATATTTTTTTTTCATACAAACCTACTTCTGAATATTGAAAACAAGAAAGATTTGTCCAATTTAGTGCAGTCGTTTGGAATATATGCGCGTACAAACTTTTTCATGGTTATTTTTTATTTATATAGAATAAAAAAAATATCAATCAATATAAACAAAACCCCAACACAAAGCTTGTATATCATAAAACATACTTGTACAAAGTAAAAACTGGGTTGCACGTTGTTTTGCGTCGTGCTCGTGTATGTTTCGCAAGACATATGACACTAGACGCAGACAGCTAGACTAGTGGCTAGCGACTCGTGAAGGACGTACGCTCTATTCGCTTCACTTCAATAGTAAATCTTTGGAGAGGTATTTTGTAGTCTACATATGTTTTTAACATGTTCCTATTACGATGATCGGTAGCACTGACAATACTGTCATTTTTTTTGCCAATTGACAATTTTTAAATGGGCGAACCTATTACGATGATTCTTTCTTTTTATGATAGCTAGTGCTCCTGATGTGACTTAAATTTAGTAAAGATCTGACGATAGCTTTTAAGATTTTTTTTTTAACTTCACGCTGTATCCCGCATATAGCAGGGTAGGCAGAGGGAATCTGAGAACCTAGTGTTAAGACACTCCGTTCTCTTTCAACAAATCCGTTCCCCACTTTCCGCCAGATTGAGGCTTTGCGTGCTGAGGGGCGGAACTCAACGCCGCGCTTTGAAGATATTCGTAATAATTATACTTTTTAATACATTTTCTTTCAAGTCACTAGATTCTCAGGCTCTATGTGACATGTCATGTGTGATATGTCAGGTGCTATGTGCGGGATACAGCGTGATGGTAAAAAAAGATATATAATATGTACTGTACTATGTTATAAATTCTAAATACATATAAAGTAAGTACATAACCACATAATTAAACGATAGCTGTAAATGTTTCTTAAAGGAAGTGGTAAATTGCTGTAGCGGACAATCTGGACGCGGGAGTGTGTCAAGCCAAGTTCAACTTGCGACGCAGTTGCCTAGTGTAGTAATAGTACTTACTACACAATTTTGAAGGTTTTTTGAACGCTTCATAATTTGCCATATGAAATTTATTTAATATTAAAAATATGTTATTTGGTTATGTATTAAAATCTCTTACACTTTATAAAATTCAGATTTTTATAGAAAAAGTTTAATAGTTTAGTCTAAAATAGACGTTTTATTCACTAACTGACTGACTGACATATGGATAAAAAACCTGACCCACTTCCATTTTCAAATTTTAGAATCCAACGAGCAATAATGTATATAAAATGGAACATTAAAAAACATAATTTCTTTTTACTTTTATTACCCCATAAATTATATTAAGAACTGAGAATACTGAATGTATTGAATTTTGAAAATTCTTTGAAAATTAGAAGTTAATGACAGACTCCTGTATTTAAAGGATATCGACAGAAATTAGCATCTACATATATTTCGATTCAATAGCGAAGTCAACAACCACGTCAAGAAAAGTTAAAAGTACCTTACCATGGAACTTGACTCGCATTTTCACATTTATGTATTTGATGAGATACTACATTTCTAGTACCATAGTATTAAAGCTTGTAACTGTGAAACTGGTTTACTAACCAGGAGTTTACTTAAGTGCATTTTAGAGAGAATATAACGGATAAAATATATCTTTATAGATATTTTTAAAATTTTAGATCCGAGTTTCTTAGCACTAGGGTCTCTGGTTCCCTCTGCCTACCCTGTTATGTGGGGGATACAGCGTGAAGCTAAAAAAAGATTCCATCGTGGATCAATACATACATAGCTTAGGGGGAACCTAGAGTTAAGACACTCTGTTCCCTACTTTCCGCCAAATTGAGGCATTGCATGCTGAGTGACGGAACTCAACGCCGCGCTTTGCCTTGTTACCGAAACCAGAAAATGAAAAATTCCATTTCCAGAAATGGGAATTGAACCCACAACCTTTCGCGTTTACAGTCGCACGCTTGTGCCTCTGCGCCACGACAGGCATTGATTGTATTTTGATTTTGATTATTTTGGGTAACAAAGCGCGACGTTAGTCACTATTTGAAATTAGGTGGAAAGTGGAGAACGCAGTGTCTTAACACTACGTTCCGCCGATCTAGGTAACTTTTGCTATATGCAAGTGCTGCGGGAAGCTAAATCTTAGCATCTAATAAAGTTACAGATCATTTAATATTTGACAGTACGAACGGTATGTAATAATAAAATAAATGACAAACGTATTTTCTAAAACGTTCTCACAGTAAAAATCAATTAATTATATAAAAATCTTTAAATATATTTCTAACGGAACTTGAATTCATATCCTTTAGAAAAAAGTGTTTATGCAACTCTACCAACTAAGCTATACGGTCACATCCTGCTATGAAATTTCTAACATTAAAATTATAAAGAATATTTATAGGAATAAAATAACAGTATTATTATTTTTGATAACCTCACAAGATGTACATGGTACATAACTAAATGGTCATAGGTTCGAATCCACTTCGGGGGAAATGAACTAATTTGATTCTAATTGACGAATCTTGGCGAAATTATACTGTAATACACGAGAATAAGATATAGATTCATAAAGATTTTGTGTAATTTGGATATTAAATAACAATAACTATCTAATTGTAAAAAACATTTTTTGTCAATCAGAAAGTGAGAAGGCAATTCGACTGTATATTTTATTTGTATTTATACTGGATGAACCAAATTTGGTGATTCTTTTGTATATTATAGCTAGTATTTCTGATGTGGTCCCATTTAAATTTTGCTAAGAGCTGACGTTGAGTAGTTTTTGAGTTATTCGTAATAATGTTGCTTTTTAGTGCATTTTCTTTAGTCAGTTTTACTTTTTTAATACAAAAAAAATATTTTTTCCTTTTTTTCTTTCTAAAAAAAAAATAAAATATTACATATAAATAATTAAACTTACGCCACGCAGCATACACGTCGTTCATAGTATCACCAGGAGAGTCGCTAGCGCGGGAACTCCTAGACTCTTGGCCTTCCATACTTCTACACTACACTTATACTGTCTTACAATTATATATTTAGCACATTTTCAGCCTTATCAATTTTAGGTTTCCTAAATATTTTTGGTAATTTTATTAGGTCAAGCGTTGTAAGGGCAACTGATTATTACATGAAATTGCATCCATAAAATCCGAAAGTTCAATAAAAACAATATAAAAATAACTTTTTGTCATACTAATATTATAAACTCTATATGGCATTCTATGGGAAAGGCCTATATCCAGAATTGGTCATTCCGGCTGACGAAGAAGAATATTATAATTGTGAAGGTGTGTAAGGGTGGTTGTTAATTACTCTTTCTCACAAAAACTACTGAACACTTCTACAGTATATATATGAGTTTATACATCAGAATAACACATAGACTAGAATTTACAAAGATTTTTTTGTTATTTGGTTACAACATAACAAAACGTATGTAGTATTTGGAGTAGTTTTTGGTGGTAGGAGATTCGTCCTCCGTCTGGCTCGCGACCACTATCATGTCAAAGACGAAAATATCACAAGATGTGTTCCGGTTCGATGGCATGTAAGCCAGGTTTTCCCCTTTCCCACCCATTCTTTCCCAAAAATGTGGTGGTTCCGATAGCGGACTACTACATTATCCTCCCCTCCGTCTCTATCCTCTAGGTTGGCAACGCATCTACAACACCTCTGGTGGTGTAGATGTTCATGGGCGAAGGTAACCACTTACCCACGTGGGGGTTTTTTGTCGTTTGCCATCCTTTTTCCAAAAAAAAAAAAAAAAAAAACTCCCATTGACGTGTGAAATACGCTTTACCAACGTGTTGACTTTATACAAAAGTGTATATCAAATATATGGTAATGCAAGTATATTTATTTCTATTAATATAATGAATTTCTAACACATTATCATAAAACATATTAGTTTTTAGCAATTCTTATCCATGTACACTATATGTATACCAATTTTCATACTCCACACAGTTTCCATAAAAAGTGATTCAAAGTTTTTCCTTCATATATTAATGAATAAAGAGATAACTTTAAAGCTTTCAAATGGTAAGGAATTTGTGATAACGGTACAATCAGTATCGGTGAGGAGGTTAACTTGCATCTCGAATATTTACATACATACATACATACATATTATAACTAAGCAATAACTGTTTTTTGACCTAACTTGAGGCATCTTGTTGTTTATGTTGAATATTAAAATCGTCTTTTGACGAAATACATAAAGATTCTTTAAAAGTGATATTTCTTTAGAATCGTTGTGTTTGAAAACTTAATGTAACGAAAATGCGTCACGCTAAAATAAACAAATAAATCTATAATCAAGTTAGCGAGAGAAGGAGATAGAAAATACATTAATAGTATTTTATGTTGCTGGGATTTCAATTTTGTCATTATTCAAAGAAAATGAATCCTTGGTATAATTATACTTAAAAACTTACCTTGATAAAATTATACTTAAGGAATCTTTAGATAGCTCTCTTGTAAATTCGTTCTTTGGAACTTACCAGTGTAAGTACGAACTAAACTTATTACGTACATACATACATAGCTTCACGCTGTATCCCGCATACAGCAGGATAGGCAGAGGGAATCTGAGAACCTAATGTTAAGACACTCCGTCCTCTTACAACAATTTCGTTCCCCACTTTCCGCCGAATTGAGGCACTGCGTTGTAAGTAGCGGAACTCAACGCCGCGCTTTGCCTTACTAAACTTATTTTAAGCCGAAAACTATAAAAAGACCTAATTGACAACTCTAGGTGTTTATCTATTAAAAAAAGTAACTTCACCCCTTTTCCTACATAATAAGGTCAGTCAATAGTCAAGGAGAACACAGAGACATGACACTCCGTTTTCCACTAACCGTCCACACTCGAGATATTACGCTTTAATTGGTGGAACTCAACGCCGCATTAAGCATTACTAATTGTTAGTTTACCATCAAGATAAGTTTTTATCACAGCAATTTATAAAAACGTGTTATGTAATTTAAACAAATGAGTGCTACTCGTTAATAAAAAAAAAAACTGCCTAAAAAACTCTATAGGTAAAAAACTTGTAATTGATATTAAAGATATCATTTATATGGCTTTATAAAAAATATATTAGCTAGTATTCAATTATAATAATTGAAACAAAAAAGTAACAAGGCAAAGCGCGGCGTTGAGTTCCGCCAATCAGCACGGAATGCCTCAATCCGACGGAAAGTGGGGAAGAGAATTATTGAAAGAGAACGCAGTGTTTTAACACTAGGTTCTCAGGTTCCCTTTGCCTACGTTTAGCGTTATACGCTTTATCCAGCATAACAGGGAATAGAGAGAACCTAGTGTCAAGACACTGCGTTCGCACCTTTCCTCCTGAATTGAGGACTTCGCGTGTTAAGCGGCGGAACTCAACACTGCGTTTTGCCTGACCAGAGCGGAGAAACGAAAATAAGTATTCCCAAAAGTAGGAAACGAACCCATAACTAACCGCTTTTACTTTCCTCCTGCGCTACGACATAATAATTTAATATATGTTTTTACTGAAGGCCATTATGATGAAGTGGGACAGCGTCTGGTTGTGAGTTCGATTCCCGTTCGTAGAACAGATCATAATTAAATTACTTTAATTTCTTAGCTCTTATAAGACAAAGTATGGTATTGAGTGCAGCGGGACACAACACGTCATATGTTAATTTGATCAAAAATTGAAGAAAGGAGTGTCCCAACACTAAGTTCTCTGACACAGCTACAAGGAGAATTCAAGATAACAATTAAAAACTAATAATTTCCCACAAAAATCGAACTTATTACCATCATATCCGATATTATCTCACGTCGTCGTCGTCAAGCAACCTGTCTACCTGTCCACATTACAGGTACTTACGACATAGACCAGTTTCAGCGTAAGCTCTGTTTATGTAAGATTTCGACACTTGTCATGTTACATATAATAATATTGTATTTATATAAATTATTTATTATCCGTGTGTGGTTTACAGTAAGTTAAAAAACAGCAGATATTACGTAATTGGCGGAACTCAACGCCGCGCTTTGTATTACATGGCTTATTTTAGTGTCCTTCAAGCACAGTAAAGGAGAAATTCCTTAACATCTAATGGATTGACATGCGTGATTGCAGGAAGCTCTGAGTAGTGCCTGGGACTTGGGACCCTTGTATAGGGTTAAGAGGTATAATATGCATAAACTCTTGCCTGCACTCTCCGCGTTTCTTTCTCAATCTAATTAAATTTAAAAGTAGCCTACTAATGCCGCCTTCGAAATACATCCTAGAAATAAATTAATGATAGTTCTAGACAGGCCAAGATTGAGATTATAAGAATATTGGACTTCCATATAAAAGTTCTGAATATAGCAGGATTAGAACCCACGCTTCACCCACACAATTGTATTTTAATTTTCAGTAAGTATTAAAAGAGCAAAACCTGAGGCATAATGTATTTACATATTATATATAGCCTATACTTTTTTTGCTTAAATCTTTATCCCGCAGTGCCAAGACACTCTGTTCTCCGCTTTCCCGAATTAGGACACTGCGTTTTGAATGGCGGAACTCAACGCCGCTTCATGTTTTAGCAAACCTAGTAATATTATAGAAATGATTTAAATGTAATCGTTACGCCGAGTAGCGATTGAAGCCACAGCCTATCGCAATTACAATTAGATGTTGTTCCATTGTGCTACGATGGCTTTTTTATACATAGATACATCGAGTAAATATTGATAAAGCAAAACCTGAGGCATAATGTATGTATGTATGTAACTTACATATTTTTTAATATCTTTTTTACTGATTAACTAACCAGGTCATATTATATAATAAATAACATAATATTAAATGAAAGCTGAAAGCAGCTTCATTCTTTTTCCTTATGGCAGGGTAAAGAGAGAGAGCTTTGTGTTAAGACACTCCGTTCTCCACTTTTAACCTAAATCCAAGTCATAGCATGTTGAGTTTCGCTACTCAACATTTTATCGCACCAAAGCAAGTAAAATAATTAAATTAAATACAATCATATCCCCAAGTGGGTATTGAACTCGCAACCAATCTTACTTTACGTTAAGATGGCCTCTGTTTAAAAAATTAGAGCAATTATTGAAATATTCAAAACCTGAAACACTATCTCCACATGTAGTATATTTATTATAGAAATATATATATGTATGTATATATTTATGTATATTTGTATGTATATATTATATGTATGTATTCATTCATATATATTTACTATTATATTGGAATATATGTATGTATGTAGGACTAACAGTATGTTAGGTTGATTTATTTATTTAGTTATATCCGTTATATTTTTTGCACCGCATTGTGCCCGCTTTTATCTGTAGATCCTTTCAGTTAGGTTGCCTGGAAGAGATCACTTTTGGTGATAAGGCCGCCTTTGTGCATTTGTTGTATTATTTAAGATTTTTTCTTTATGTATAATTTCAAGTGTGCAATAAAGTTTTTCTATCTATCTATCTATCTGAAACATAATATATTTAGGTAGGTTAGAATAATGTTTTTAATACTTATATGTTACACACATATAGGTTGATATTTTTAATAGTTTTTTTACTTCATAACTAACCAGGTCATGTTATATAAAAAAAAATGCATATATATTATACCTTACATAATAAACTGTATTGACTAAGTGATCTTAACATATACAAGTTTTTTGGTGGTAGGAGGTTCGTCCTCCGTCTGGCTCGCGACCACTATCATGTCAAAGACGAACCGCCAAATATCTTATGATGTGTTCCGGTTCGATGGCATGTAAGCCAGGTTTTCCCCTTTCCCACTCATCCTTTCCCCAAAATGTGGTGGTTCCGATAGCGGACTACTACATTATCCTCCCTTTCCATCTGTATCCTCTAGGTTGGCAACGCATCTAGTACATCTCTTGTGTTGTAGATGTTCATGGGCGAAGGTAACCACTTACCATCAGGCGGTCCTTCTGCTCGTTTGCCATCCGGTATCCATAAAAAAAAAAAAAAAAAAAGTAAAGACCCACATTTATATTTGACAAATTTTTAACCGAATTCAAAAACGGAGGAGGTTATTAGTTCGACAATTTTTGTATGCGTGTTACCGCATAATTTTTTAGTAGGTGAACCAATTTTGGTGATTCTTTTTCTATACGAGCTTCTATATAGCTAGTGCTTCTGGTGTGGTCCTAGTGAAATTTAATTAAGATCTGACGAGTTTTTGAGTTATCCGTAATATTTATACTTTAGAAGTCGCTTTTTCTTTGTTATAATCGTAATTATTGGTCAATTCTAAAAATAACACCGGAAATACTAGTTTGCCAAAATTAATATTTATGAGATAGTGGGTAGAGGTCAGTGATGAGTATTTCCGGTCTTTACTTCCACAAGTTTGAACGTATGAATGTAGGTGCACGAACGAATTTACCTAATCTCGATTAATAAAATATAATATAATAAATTTAACTGTAAGACCATTCATGTTTAAGATACTTTTTTTGAACCATGTCAAGACACTCCGTTTTCTACTTTCTGCTCGATTTAGCTGCATGCTAAGTTGCGGAACTCAACGCCGCGCTTTCCTACCAGAACCCAAATGCATCGGATGTAGGGTCGATCACCGCTTGAGGTAATTTTCTTAAAATTCTCGTTTTTCCTTGTAGTAGCAAAAGTTAGAGGTCTTAAATTAACAAACAAATAAAAAAATCGACATAGCTTGATAATAACGTAAGTCCGTCCGACCGTCATCAAGAGGAGCAGGTTCAAATCCCGCTACGTTAAAAACTTTATAGGTTTCCTAAAAATATTTTTTATATTTAAGTGTATCAATAACTCTTTCCTCTGCCTACCCAGCTATATGCGGGATACAGCGTGAAGCTAAAAAAAAATATAGCACTTTAAAAATATTAAAAGACAATAAGTGTTAAAACACTTTAATTCACGTGAAAGTGGTTAAGAGATGAGCCTCGAAAGTGCACTAATTAAAGTGAATCAGAATAATTATGAAGTTAACTTGCGTAGTAATTACTACGAGTTACGAAAGTATTATCCGTCAATTGTATAATTCAATTGTGAAAACGTTTATGTGAGGTTATTGTGGTGCAGTGGGACAATTTGACTGTAGACGGGGTTTGGGTTCCAAGCCACCCAGGGGTTTCTATTTAATTTTTTTTAGCTTCACAGGACAGACAGGCGTTAATATTTTTAATTATATTTATTTAAACTAAAAGCTTGAAGCTGCTTTTTAACCGACTTTTAAAAAAGAAGGAAGTTCTCAATTCCACAATATTTTTTATGTGTGTCATCGAATAACCTTTTACTGTGTGAATCAACTTTGATGATGCTTTTTATGTGATTGCTAGTGCTTCTCATATGGTGGTAGTGGTCCTATTTAAAATTTAGTTAAGAACTAACAAGTAGTTTATGAGATATTCGTAATGATTGTATTTTACAATACACTTTATTTACAAGTCGGCTTTTTGTTAATTTTTTTATTATTATTTATTTACAAATATTATTTTAAACAGGATATGAATTCATTATTATTAATCTCAATACATTTGTTGTATTCCAACTGTACCATGATGTCTACTACAATTTCATAAAGCAATATATAACAAAATCCATATTACAAATTACCCCACAATGAAATAGAAATAAAAAAGTAAATTCCTAATAGATTACCAATACAAATGTTGATTTTAGTATAAAGAAGTCAATTTTCTACCATTCATCTGTTAATATAATGAAAAGTAGATTGAACGTCAACAAAAACGTTTATCCACGATACTAGAGGCCAGTGGTTCCCAAAGTGAAATTCCTAAGCCACATTATTTGTATTACAATAATTAATATTAAAAATAAAATCGACTTTTAATAAACCGCATTTAAAATTAATATTATTACGAATTACTCAAAAACTACAGATCAGATCTTAACTAAATTTAAATGAGACCACATTAGAAGCAACAGCTATCATATAAAAAAAATACAGTTGAAATGACAATCTCCTTCTTGTTTTGTTTGGTGGTAGGAGGTTCGTCCTCCGTCTGGCTCGCGACCACTATCATGTCAAAGACGAACCGCCAAATATCTTATGATGTGTTCCGGTTCGATGGCATGTAAGCCAGGTTTTCCCATTCCCACCCATCCTTTCCCCAAAATGTGGTGGTTCCGAGAACGGAATACTACATTGTCCTCCTCTTCCATCTGTATCCTCTAGGTTGGCAACGCATCTACAACATCTCTGGTGGTGTAGATGTTCATGGGCGAAGGTAACCACTTACCATCAGGTGGTCCTTCTGCTCGTTTGCCATCCGTTATCCATAAAAAAAAAAAAAAAGTCGATTAAAAAAAATTAAAAACAATTTTGTCGCCTTTTAGCCTTCCTCAGTGAAGTGTTAAAGTGTGTAATATTTTATCAGAAATCCATACCAGGCGTGGATACGTTGATAAATCTAAAATGTATACTTTTCAGAGCAAGCATTTAAAGTGCTAGTTTTACTTATTGATTCTGTTTTTACGTTACTTCCTCTATTTTGCTTATTTTTTTGGAATAAGTCTTTTATACACAATATAAATAAAACAAATTCTAATGCTTATTATATTTTTTAAAACATCCTATTTGCAAGTTGACTTATCAACCCATCTACAGTTACAAAAATATAATCATGCTCAAATACCCCACAGAACTAATAATACCACGTAATACCACCATTATTTCTAAATTTTTTTTTTTTTATACCACGACGGTGGCAACAAGGCACACGGCCCACCTGATGGTAAGTGGTTACCGTGGCCTATGGACGCTTGCAACACCAGGGGCATCCCTTACGCGTTGCCGACCCTTCAAAAACCTATTTATTCCCCTTTTGAAGAATTTCTAAATACAATAAAGAAAATAAAAAATCAGGCATATTTTCAGTTTAATTCTTAATTTAAACTGACTACTATAAACTATATTATTGTTAATATAATCGATTTAAAATCCCATTTAATTTACGACCCACAGTTTGGGAAACGCTGGGAAACGCATTTGCGTTGTAATCATTTCTTATAGACAGTCGGTTATAAAGCAATTCAACACAGCTAAGTATGTCAATTGATCAGCTATTACGTTTTTATGTACAACTGTTTTTATTATATATAATAATGGTATTGTTTTCTACTTTATTTATTAGTATGGTTTTTCCAGTGAAGTGGAGTATTTAAAGAGAACACAGTGTTAAGACACTCCATTTTCTGTCTTCTCAAAATCGAGACATAGTTGCTTTGAGATGTGGAACTCAAAGCCATACTCTTATCTTACCAGAGCAGGCAAATATACTTAATATGAACATCGAACCCGCAACTATAGCGGTTACGGTCAGGCTCGTTCTCATTGCGCAACGATGGTCTCCTACCCTTTCTATTTTATATGAAACAAGCTGTACCCTGCGCGCGTTGCTGCACCACCAAAAATAAATTTGAAAGAAAGATATTATATACAAATATTCAAATCAATTTGAGTAAGTAAAATGTAAAAATATACAAAAACTAAGCTTCCTTATGAACTTTAAGTTATACTAGTGTCCCCGTTAACGCGTTAACAACGCTTTGTCTATTAATGTTTATGTACTGCACTTTATATAAACATGGACGTCAAATCATAGTAGTATGTAACATTTATAAATTATTAATTTTATATATTTTTTATGTATTATTTAAAAAAGATACTATCATTCTGCACTCCTTCGCTATACAAACTATAAGTGTGCCAAATGTCATGTTCAGACAAGTCAAGACAGACATTTTCTCATGAAACAGGGTGAAGAAGTTACTTCGCTTTATAAAATACAGGCAGGTGTACCACAAGGCAGTGTTATGGGTCCCATACTATACCTCCTATATACTGCTGATCTACCCACTTCAGACGCAACCATAATGGGTACTTTTGCCGACGATACAGCCATTCTTTCCATAGATGAAACCTCTGAAATTGCCACCCAAAAGCTTCAAAACAGTCTTGACGCTATTGCAAGATGGCTTAAAGATTGGCGTATAAAGGCAAATGAAGCAAAGTCCGTGCAAGTAACCCTTACTCTACGGCGAAAGACATGTCCACCAGTTACCCTAAATGGAATTGAACTCCCTCGAGCACATGAGGCAAAATATTTAGGAATGTACCTAGATAGAAAACTGACATGGAGAAAACATATCTTCACCAAACGATTAGCAATGGGACAACAGGTTCGAAAAATGTACTGGATGCTAAACAGGAAGTCCGAGTTATCCCTCACTAACAAACTTTTACTTCATAAAGTCATTATTAAGCCAATATGGTGCTATGGGCTTCAGCTCTGGGGTTCCGCTGCAAACTCAAATGTCGAAATTCTGCAAAGATTTCAGTTTAAGATACTGCGTATGATAACAGACAGAATGGAAACTTATAAATCAAGGATAGACCAACACCCCAATGCACTTGCCAAACACCTCTTGTGTACCTCAACCATGCAAAGAAGGCTAAAACGAAAAAAACCACAGGATCTATTACTGTAGACTGTGACTGCAAATAAGCGAGCTTGTCACTGGATAAGCATCGCACAAGACTGATACGGCTAAATACACAAAAATATTGCTGAATGTCGCTGTAAAAAAAAAGATAGATTGCAATACGATATACTAAAAAAAAATGTCATGTTCTTCCGTCCGCGTAAATTTCGTAAAAAGGGGTCCAAAGTTATTGCTTCAAGTAGATATATAGATAACCAGCTAAACATGAAAACATCATAAATTATATAATTTCTAGTACTGTACTGACATTTCAAGTCACAAAGCACGCATAGGAAATTACGCAAAGTGTATAACAAGTGTTGTTAGACAGAGATAGCTATACAAATTGCTTTAAATTAAAAAGAGAAAGATATAATATCAAAATAGTTCCCACGCTAAGAAAGCACAAGTTCGTGAGAAGGTTCGGTGAAAATGAAGTTATTTGCGAAAGTAATATTTTTTATTGTCTTTTTTATATGTTGAACTTTAGTTTTTTTTTGTTTATTGTTATTGTTTTGTGGCGCCATAGAGGCATGAAGTCTGTGTAATTAAACACGGTAGTTGTAAGTTCGAATGTCATTTATCGCCTGTCGTGGCGCAGAGGCATTAGTGTGCGACTGTAAACGCGACAGGTTGTGGGTTCGATTCCCACTTCAGGAAATGAAGTATTTTCCCTTTCTGGATTTGGTAACAACGCAAAGCGTGGCGTTGAGTTCCGCCACTCAGCACGCAATGCCCCAATCCGGCGAAAGTGGGGAACGGAATTGTTGTAAGAGAACGGAGTGTCTTAACACTAGGTTCTCTCTCCTTCTGCCTACCCTGCTATGTGCGGGATACAGCGTGCAGCTGAAAAACAGAATCTCATTTATAAATATATAGATATTAGATTCACTCTTTTTTCCGTAAAGTAGGGTACTGAAACGCAATCTAGTGTCAAAAGTTCCGTCCTCTTCTTTTCACTTGAACTCTAAACATTGTGGGATAAGAGGCCGAGTACATCGCACTCAAAATAATTTAAATAATTTAAATATAATTATACTTCCGAGTGGTAATCGAACCCAAAACAGATCGTTTTTACCAGTTAGACACTGTCTTACCACTGTCTTGTAAACCGATGTAAAGTTTCGTCTAGATACGTTCAGAACTTTTTGCGTGAAAGAGTAACAAATTATTGATTGATGATTATCCCACCTCATATTTTTTTACATTCTGTACTAATATATAAAGCTGAAGAGTTTGTTTATTTGTTTGAACGCGCTAATCTCAGGAACTACTGGTTCGAATTGGAAAATGCTTTTTGTGTTGAATAGACCATTTATCGAGGAAGGCTTTAGGGTATATAACATCACGCTGCAACTATTAGGAGCCAAGAAATAATGGAAAATGTGGCAACAACGGAGAAAATTATTTATCCATGAGAGCTTCCGTTGCGTGCGTTGCGAAAACGGTTCAAGATACCAAAAATATATGTATGAAAGAATTATGTATATGTCATATATGATGAACGTTAATTTCCATTGGCCACGCGAGTCAAGTCGCGGGTTATAGCTAGTTATGAAAAAAAGGGGCTCAAAACTTGAACGAAAGATTTAACTGAAATTAATAATTCTTAGACGAGTAAAGAAAAGTTTTAGATACCACATTTTTTACTACTATAGTTTAAAAATATCTTCAAATTATTTAAAACAATTCTATACAGAGCTAAAAATAACAGGCATCGCGTGGAATTCGCGATTCCAAAACCAGTTTGCAGGGCTCGGGCTACGACCGGGGAAGTTAACTTGTAACATAAGAGAATTTCTTCACCGACCTTTCATTTACTTTAGCTATATTTTTTTAGGTTATATTTCCCATACATACATATTATACACACATAGCTTCACGCTGTATCCAGCATTTAGTAGGGTATGCAGAGGCAACCTAGTGTTAAAAGACTCCGTTCCCCACTTTCCGCCGAAATGAGTTTACAGTCGCACGCTTGTGCCTCGAACGCGACAAGTTGTGGGTTCGATTCCCATTCCAGGAAATGGAATTTTTCATTTGCTGGGTTTGGTAACAAGACAAAGCGTGGCGTTGAGTTCCGCCACTCAGCACGCAATGCCTCAATTCGACGGAAAGTGGGGAACGGAGTGCCTTAACACTACGTTTTCAGGTTCCCTGTGCCTACCGTGCTATATGCGGGATACAGCGTGAAGCTATGTATGTATGTACGTATACTCGTATATTTTTTAAAGAAAATCTCAATCACATTTTTCCTAAAGTAGATATTTAGTAATATATTCACGCCATTAAGCCACCATATTGTATGCACATGTAATGTAACTCCATAAAAAGCGTTCACTATATATAAAATAACAATAAAAATCATATTATACAACCTGTCAAATTTCAACTTGCCAATATGGACGTGTATATAGCCGAGTATGCAGGTGATGTCGACTTGTTGCGCACGCGCTGAATTTTTATGCGTTCTTTGACGTCGATGACATTAGAAATTGAAATGAATGATGTCATGTCCGTCGGTCACGGTCAGGACTTTTACCCATAGGTTCCCCTTTATTGAATAAAACTATTTTAACTGAATTAATGGCATATATTTTAATATTCGGAAATACATTTTTGGAAATCTAACGACCACGGAGTTCAGTAGGGCATATACGAAAACTTGCTTTTTCTTTTTCACTTTCGTATCGTTATCGAAAGAATTTATATTTTTCTTTTATGTTATGGGGTGTATATTATAGTAAAAATAAACCATTTATCACTTTGTGTTCTACTTTCTATATCATCATGATCTTAAAAACAAATAATACAACTTCGTGACAATCGTCTTTAAAGCAAAATTACATTAAATCGAACCGGCATTCCTCAATAAGCATCTCTATTCGTCACGCAATTACTATACCGGATGGATATTGTATATAACATACATATAGATATATAGAGACTAGTCTAACAAAATTTAACGAGAAACGTTAAATTTTGTTCAAAGTATATATTTTTTTGATGAAAAATTTGACGAAAATTTAAAACTATTACGAATAACTCAAAAACAACTCTTAATTGAAATGTAGCACAAAGCACTAGCTATTATATAAAAAAAGCATTATCAAAATTGGTACACCCAGTAATAAGTTATGCGGTAACTAATACACATAAAAATACAGTTGAATTGAGAACCTCCGTTTTTGAAATCGGTTATAAAAGCAGAATAACACAGATAGGTCGGCAGAGAGAAATTAGTGGAAAATACTACATCGGCACTTTGCGCCCGAATTCGAAATATTGCGTTGGGAGTAGCAGAACTCAACGCCACGCTTGGTCTTACCAGAGTGGACATATGATAATAATTTAAATATGAGAAGCAACTCCTTAGCAATCCATGGATTCACAGTGCGGGTGCCCATCGCGTTGCAGAGAAAGGAGTTTGGAGAGTGCCAGGGACTTACGACTCAAGTGTAGGTTTAAGGGGCTCACCTTTAAAATGCGGATTAACGTTCACCTCTGCTGTCCGCGCTCCTCTATCTACCTAACCAAAACTATTGCCCCAAGTGGGAATCGAATCCACGACCATGTGTATACAATAAAACACCACAACCAATACCACATACTATACCTAAAAACAACTTTTACAAAAGTAATTCATTAAAGTAAGGTCTTTACAGTGAATTTGTTAACTTTACCGAAGGCTACTTAAAAAATATTATTAGCGTTGATCATTTACTTTATTTGCAACAAAAAGTTTGAAACACTAAGCGCTTGCAAAGAAACAATTTAGGTTTTGTTCTTTTTCATTTTTAAATTACTCATAGTTCATTTAAAATTTTTATTTTACTATTTATGTAGATAAAAGTATTTCGTAACTGTTTGCTAAGTATCTGTTAATTAACAGATACAATTTTTTTTTTTTAATTTTATTTCGGAATTGATTATAATACATTATTACATACGCCTGTCGTGGCGCAGAGGTACAAGCGTGCGACTGTAAACGTGACAGGTTGTGGGTTCGATTCCTATTCCAGGAAATAGAGTTTTTCATTTCCTGGGTTTGGTAACAAGGCAAAGTGCGGCGTTGAGTTCTGCCACTCAGCACGCAATGCCTGGATTCGGTCGAAAATGGGGAACGGAGTGTTTTAACACTAGGTTCTCTTTGCCTATCCTGCTATATGCGGGATACAGCGTGAAGCTATGTATGTACATTGTTACATGTCAGATGTCCTTGACAAATTATTTTAAGCGGGTTTTTTTAGTTCAATAAACAATTATTTCATTACAATTTTTTTTTAATTTTTTTTTTTAACATCACGCTGTATCTCGCATATAGTAGGGTAGGCAGAGGGAACCTGAGAACCTGGTGTTAAGACACTCCGTTCTATTACAACAATTCTGTTACCCACTTTCGGTATTATTCACTTAAAAGTATTAAATATTTTCATTTCCTGGAGTGGAAATCAAACCCACAACGTGTCGCGTTTACAGTCGCTTGTGCCTCTGCGCCTCGACAGTTTTCTTATTGTATTAAAATTTTAATTTTCAATAGTTCTATCAATCACCGCACGCAACAGCGAAAGACCATATATAATACAAAAGATATAGACTTCCTAAATTATATGACTAATATTATAACTATAGATTTTTAATACATTCTCACTTTCAAATTATCAAGGCTCATTATTTAATGCCAAACCCGACTATAAATTTAAATTCACAAAAAGCCTTTATTATAATAGTTAACCATTTGACCTTATAATCAGTTATTAGAAATTTCTTCATCTTGACTTAAAAAGAAAAAAAAAACACTGAGAAATTTAGAATAACGAGGCCGTCGTGTTGCAGTAGGACAGTTTGATTGTAAACGCGATTAGTTCTTGGTTCGATTCACACTCGGGGAAATGATTATATTTTATTTTTTTTTTTATTTCGCCGCTCTGGTAAGGCAAAGCGCGGCGTTCTGCCACATAACACGCATTCGATTTTAAGTGAAAAACGGAGTGTCGTGACACTAGGCTCTCTCATTACTCTGCTGAACGCAAAAAAAACGAGCAGTTATAGTTTATTTTTTAATATTTTTAAATAATAGTAAAATATTTTGAAAATGTTTTCGTAGGCAAGAATGCGCCGCTATGTTTATCACCCTTCACAATATCATTCTAAAATAGACGAAAAATAAAAAAAATAGTGACATACCTCTACAAATCTATAAGAATGGAACATATTCTTCGTAAAAATAAGCAGAGAAATAACCCACAAAAGTTGACTCATAACATGACTGTGCCAAATAACGAATTTGATACAAAACATTACGTCAGGGAGGTCACGCTTAGTCCATTGGGTGTGTCAGATTTGGATAGTGGAATGTCTGATAGACGGATAGATATGGACTATTTTAGTTCGTAAGCCTTTGTGTTTTTTAAAATATTATTCATATTTTGTTACAGTTAATAGTTTATATCCGTTACAGGCGTGAATAGGTAGAATGCTCCAGGAAATGTAAGTTTAGTATTTTTATTTCCTGGGTTTGGTAACAAGGCAAAGCGCGACAATGATTTCCACCACTCAACACGCAATGCCTCAATTCTGTGGAAAGTGGGGAACGGAGTGTCTTAACACTAGGTTCCCTCTGCCTACCCTGCTATATGCGGGATACAGCGTGTATGTATGTATGTAAATTCTAATTAAATCTGAGGTCATCTTGACGCAGTGGGACAACTTGTCTCTCAAGTGCTTGATTGTGGGTTCGATTGCTATTTGAAGGAATTATTATATTTAAATTATTTTCATTTCTCCGCTCTGCTAAGACTTAGTGCGGCATTGTGTACAGGGCACTCAACACTCAATTTCGGGGTTTAAGCAGGGAACGGAGTGTTTTGGCACTAGATTCTTTCTGACTACCCTACTGTGTGTGTGTACAAGAAAAACGTGAAGCTAAAACAAGCTGCCTATATAATAATAAGAGCTAATATATTCTCAACATATACAAGTATATATGAACGTTATGAGTAATATCGGGGATTCCCCAAGCTCTTGTACAAAGTTACTTAACGACTTTACGGTTAAGGGGAACTAATCGCCAATTGAGACAAACGCACCCCTAGTTTCAATAGTATATACATACATATATATTTTTTAACTATTTGTAGTACTTTATTTTAAATAATATTTACGTGTAAAATACACGTTTCCTTAGTAACGTACGAATGTAACGATATATATATATATATATATATATATATATATATATATATATATATATATATATATATCCGTTGGCATGTTTTCATAAATAGGGAACCAATTTTTTTCCTCTCATTTAATATGATAATGATAATAATTAAGTGGAAAGGGAAATATTTAAAAACGTGTAAAATATTGAACACAGAGTTACTCGAACCTATGCTTCTTGTCTATTGTATGTTATCTATGTCAATTTACTTATATCTTAGTTTTCTTATTTTTTCACCTTAGGCAGATATATGCTTGAAAAATAAAGGAATATTTAGCGGAGCTTAACGCCACAATATGGAGGGTTGTAGCTATTAATTGACTGCCAGAGAGCCAGCCTATTTCCCTGCCAACATGTTCAATCACATGTGGCAACCAAATGTCAGATATATTTTTGGCTAGATCTGGTCATTTCAGTAATCTTATTACCTTTTAAGTAATCTTGGAATTCTTTGACTCATTATGAGTTTTACAATATCTAGTATTGTTCAAATGTACCTAGGAAATTAATACCCCGATCCTGCGTCTCGATAATAACTTTTATCGTAACTTTAAAATAATCTATACCTTGAAAATAAAATATGCTACGAAGTGTGCAGGAAAAGTCATTTTTAACTATTTTTCCTACTATTATAAATCGATGCTCATTTCTCAACATTAAATAACTTGGCCATATTTCATAGAGGCTACTATAAAATATTATTTAGACGTGAACTATGGCAACTAGGGTATATAAAAGCGTACTGCAGATGATTCCAAGTTGAAGAGGTTGTTTACCTCAACATACCTTGGCTTTTCGCCAGGATGAGATTTAAAACTTACAGAAAAATACTCTTCCAATAATACTAATACACTGAAAACTCTCACCAACAAATATCAAGGGAAAACATTTAATTACATTACCGCTATCGATCCGATTGGTAACTAACGATACGAGATAAAAAAAACAACATGCACTCTATTCTAATTATCCAAGGGTTGCTAGGGATTCAAAATATTTAGCTGAAAATCAGTTGCCCTGACAACGGACATAACCTCAAAACACGTCACAATCACAAAAACAATGTAAACACTTCACTGTGTGTCCAAAAAAATTGGGAACCGAAACACACAGACCGACGGGCGTAGCATCGCTAACTGAATTATCTATTGAGACCGTACAGCTGATTAAATATTGTAATGACACGATTCCGTTCGGAAAACTTGGCAACTGTTGAAACAACCTTATGGACTGGAGCCGAAAGTAAAAATTTAAGGGAAGGAAATCTTTACGGTGAACGGGGGAGGGGGTGAAACGCATGCGTGGATGCACTGGAAAATTCACTGTCTTTGGTCTAGGATTGAACAAAATTCGACCTTATGGTGACCAAATTGTGGTCAATTTTGATTATCCTGTGCAGCGCGTGCGTAATGTGTACCAGTCAAATATTTGACGTTTTTCGTTCACCCAAATGCCTCAAAACTTGATTTTGAATAATACGTTTTGTAAAGCGGTTTGGTAAGTTTGTAATTCTTTAAATATTTCATTGTTGATCGTTCCGATTTTACTCTGCGTTTACTTGGACATAAGATAATTTAACTAGATACTATTAATAACAACATTTAGATGCAGTATGGATGATTTATATGATATGATTGTGTTTGTGAGTTAGATTTTCAGTTGAAGAAATGTTGATATTTAAAAATATACTTGCTTGTCTAGTCAGATATTAAATACAACACTGGATACCGTCGTCCAAATCGCACAGTCGACGCAATGATGCGTAACGACGATAATGTAACATGGTTCTGGTGTAAGTTTTTTTTGCAGCTTCATGCTTTTTCAACTGCCGAAATCGAGATATTGTGTGCTAAATGGCGGAACTTAACGCCGCATTCAGTGTGGCCATAGAAATGAAAATAATTAAAATATAACAATTTCCCCGAGTGAGGATTGAATCCACAAACAATCGTATTTACAATTAAGCGCTGCACCTCGTGAAATACAAAATATATTGGCATTCATTAACTCAAATTCTATTGCATTTTTTCAGCAATTGTTTCAATTTAATGTAAATTTCACCAACAATTATAAAACAAAAGATAAAACCGACATCTTCAAGCGTTTTTCATTAAACAGTATTCAAATAACATTACTCATTTAGTAAATAAAATATGGCTATACCGGTATGAGACAGGTGATAAATTATTTGATAAGAATAATTATTAAGTAATCAAGACAACAATGGTGCTAAGCGTTTGAAATTAATAGGCATCTTTGTTGGTTGCGATTGATATAAATAACTTTAGTTTCGAGAATTTCAATTTTTTATATACGAGTATTTATTGAGTAAATATTGACTGATTTGGTTTGATTTTTTGGTATCGATTTGGTGGTAGGAGGTTCGTCCTCCGTCTGGCTCGCGACCACTATCATGTCAAAGACGAACCGCCAAATATCTAATGATGTGTTCCGGTTCGATGGCATGTAAGCCAGGTTTTCCCCTTTCCCACCCATCCTTTCCCCAAAATGTGGTGGTTCTGATAGTGGACTAATTAAACATTATCCTCCCTTTCCATCTGTATCCTCTAGGTTGGCAACGCATCTAGTACATCTCTTGTGTTGTAGATGTTCATGGGCAAAGGTAACCACTTACCATCAGGCATTACAAACAATTAATGTACGACTGACAAATAACGTTGTGTCTAACTGTACCTTCACGATAGTTATGGATTTGATTTATGGGAATGTTTATTCTTAGTTACATATCGGTATCTTAACTCGTACTAAACCAGGTCAGGTCATCTGAGTATACTTTATGGTAGACACTTAAAACACACACATAAATATGTATATTGAAGTTAATTAATAATTACTTTTGCATGGGCAAAAGCCGACTATCGTAGTTTTTTCATTACTTAACCGTTTAAATGAGAATGTGAGGCTTTTTAAAGGATAATCAGACAGATAGTGTTGTTATTTCGAAGTATCTAAGATTTCCAATTTATTTGTTCTTTAAATATATGTAGATCCAGTACAAGTTGTTCTATAACTAGAAAACAATGAAAAAATTATTTAATATTCTCTCTCCTTAGAAGAAAATACCGGAAATTTGCGACAATATCAAATGGCTATCATTTTATCGATCAGCCATTTAAAAAGGTTTTGGTTAGCTCCAAAACTACTTTGAAAGTGAACAAAATTAATTAAGTTGATAGTTGAACGGAATACTCGTAATATGATAAATCAAAATTGCGTACCTGTGAGAGTCAACGTTGTTGTGTTTAAGTTTTATCTATAAGATTTTTATTTACTACGATATTTAAATACTTTTTATCAAAAGTTGTTTGATTTGAAGGTTTTTTTCTGAAGTTTTTTTTTGAAGGTTTTGAAAAAATACAAGAAAAAATAACTAGTACTATAATAACGGAGTACTATTTTCGACAGCTGTATAACCTATAATGTCTATCAGTGATATATTACTGGATTCTCCTTACGGAACGTGAGTGATAAAAAATAACAATAAAATACTACGAAGACCGGAAAAGTCCATTTTTGGAACAAACTTCCATAACAAAATGGTAATCAAAATGGACACAATACCAAAGGAGCTTCTAAAATTCCATCGTTTATGGACAATAGTCAATAATCGTCAATACACTCGACAAGGTCGATGATGTAATGTTGACGTCTAACATCATTTGTGTGACCTTCGTCGCATCCTTACGTGATATCATTTATCTTGATCATTTTTCTTTTGCGATTTCCTCTATAAATGTTTTTTCTATTCTTATCTGTCTGGACAGTGTTTTACTGATAAGGACTGAATGTTTTTAAATGTTAAATTTTTATTTTATGAATAAAGTGTAAATAAGTTTTTTTTTTGGGAAAGCAAAAAAGTTGAAATAGTGTGAATTCAAAAAGAAAATGACGGTCGTACTTTTATTCATCAAGCACAAAATGTCAAAGGACATTTCAATTTGACGCATTCGATAAATGGCTGACTTTTACTATATCCTTGATTTAGGAAACAACATTTTTTTTGCGTTAAGGAGATAGACAGACCTGGAGACCTGGAGAGACAAAATAAGAAACATAACCGTGTTAAGTCGCTTGAATAAAAAACCAGAAGTCTTTTATTTGGTAAAATCATAATATGAACTGCTGCGGCTAATCATACAAGGCAAAATCCAAGGAAAACGAAGCGTAGGCCGGAGAACATCGAAGCTAAAAAATCTACGCCAATGGTTTAATAAAAGTACACGTTCCTTGTTGAGTATATATATAGCAGCGGCGTCAAAAGTCCAAATTGCCTTAATGATCGCCGAACTTCGCAAAAAGATGGCACCCTAAGAAGAAGAAGTTGCTTTTCGCTACTTTATATCTTAAAGTGGACAAAAAGACAGAGAAACAGACAACGGAGTGATTAGGCTCCAGATTCTATTGTATGAAGGCAATATACTCGTATAAAAATAACACAATTAGCAAGCACCATGTAACTATCTACTTTAAGTTTATCTGTAATCTTAAGGCTAATTAAATTTAATGCAAGTATTCCGAGTAAGGTAATTAATGAATTCTTATCTCTCTAGGACAGTGGGTCGACATTTACAATGATAATATTTGTATTGCCATCTACAGGCATCTCTACCTTGACTGATTTAGCTTATATTTACATAGATAGATAGATAGATCTATGAATATTTAAGGTTTCATGTATTTAGATGTTTAGTGGAAGATAATTCTAATGTAGTTGAAGTTAGTAAGTGTTTGATTATTTACGCGATGATTTTGGGTTCAATTCCCACGTGAAATAAAATTTATTTTTCTATTTTGTGTTTTCTAGGCAGAGCCTAGTGTCAATATATTCTGTACGTACGAATATATATATTTTTTTCTTTAGCTGTATCCCGGACTTTACAGGGTAGCAGAGTGAACCTGAGAAAGTAATGTTAAGACACTCCATTTAACTGAGATTTCCGTTTCCCCTGTAATTATTCTAAATTATATATTTAAAATATTTACTTACCCTAAAACTATGAAACCTATGCTATCCGATTATTAATTTCAATAGATCGATAGTAAATAAAGCAACAGATCGACCAAGAATGGTCTGAAAGTAAGAAAACAGTCTCATAATCCACAATTAGCCTAGATACATTACCTAACCTGTGGTTATACAGTACCGGTTTGCAAATCATTAGAGATTTCGCTATACTGACGAAAGAGAATACCAAAGATGTTAGTTAGCCTTTAACTGACATTAGCTCCAGGATAGATAGAGATATAGATACTTAGTGTCAAGGCACTACGTTCTTCGCTTGCCGCCTGAATTTGAGACATTGCGTGTTGTGTGGCGGTATTATATCAAAAAATGAAAATATAATCATTTCCCCAAGTGAGAATTGAACCCACAACCGATAGTGTTTACAGTCTCACTGCGCCACATAGCCTCTAAGTAACATTAAATCGAAACAAATGTATGTATTGGGATTTTATGTGAGTTAAATGTTAATTGACGTATGTGGGTGTGGCTAAGTAAAGAATGTGGGATCAGTTACCTTGCTAGCCTAGATAGATATTAGATAGTAACTGCCAGTTGTACTGAATTGTAAAAATTGTTCTTTTTATACTTTAAAACACAAACAACATATTTTAAGAAGAGTAAAAATATAAGTCTGCCTCAATTCGGCGGGAAGTGGTGAACGGAGTGTCTTAACACTAGGTTCCCTCTGCCTACCCTGCTATTTGCGGGATATACTGTGAAGCTATGTATGTATGTAAAATATAAGTTAAAATGATATTAGGGTTTTAATGTAATAATATATTGGCTAAGTAAGGTCATCACGACGCAATGGGAAAGCGTCTTAATGTAAACTCGATTAGTTCAGTTCGATTCCCACTCCGGGAGATTATTATATTGAAATTATTCCCAGTTCTGCTCTCTGGCACAAAGCGCGGCGTTGAGTTCCGCCACATAACACGCAATATCTCGAATTTGGAAAGCGGCGAACGGAATGTCTTCAGGATCACTAGTTTCTCTTTAACTACTGTGCTTTGCGGGATACAGCGTGAAGTAGTTTTTTTATAATATACTAGCTTTATCCTTGCGACTTCGTCTGCGTGGACTATTAAAATTAACTGTTTATTCTTATTTTATTAGGAATTTAGAGAAATCCTCCCTTAATGGTCCTTTACACTCCCTAAGAAGCCTACATGCGAAATTTTATTTTTCTATATACAGTAGTTTCGCCTGTAAGTCGTCTGTCAATAACTAAATAACACAAGCGTATGCGTATTGTATAATTCGATTATTTCACAGCGCAAAGATAGCCTCTATTGAATTATTAATATAAAAAAAAAATGTCAATATTGTCAGTCACTTTATACTGAATTCTAATTTAATCAAAGTAAATTAATTCCGACAAGAAGATACGTCGTCATTCAATAACATAACTAGTTGGAGATGAATACAAATTGATGTTAGTGACAGATTCTTACTAAGTTATAAGTATTTATATATGTATGTTTAATTTCTGTAATTTGTGCTATGATTACGTATAACTCATACGTACGCAGCCAGTAACCGACTGAACTTAGTCTCGTTTTTCTTTTCAAATTCTGTAGGAAAACCGAAAAATCCTCTCTTAGTGTTCCCTTACGATCTCTAAGGAACTTAAATGCTATATAAAAAATCTTAATGCTTTCCTAAGGATTTCAAGCAACTTATGGTAAATAGCTTCAGTTTTTTATCTCAGTATTTTTGGCGTTATCTGTCAGTCCCTCAGTTAGGGATCAAGACTGTCAAATCCAAGCAAGCAAATTCAATTAAAAAATTTTTTGAATAACGTAAAAATACGATTTGGGGACAAATCTTACATTTTTAAAATGCTTCCTCTAAAAATTTTTAATTCATCAATTTATTCCGCTAGGTGCGCTTATTTAAAAAAAATCTTGTCATTTCATACATTTGTACTGTATGTCCTATGTACATAGTGTATTGTAGTGTGTAACAATGATCAGCGACCCTGGCCCGTCATGTTGGCGCCGAATGACACGAGACGCGTGCGCAGATCACAGAACACTCTTATATATTATCGTTCATAAAAAAATATATGATAATTGTTTTTTTAAATAAAAAAATCATCATCAGTTATAGGCTCTAGTGACGCAGTGGACCAGCGTCTGCCCATAAACGCAGTGGTTGTTGTTTCGATTACCCATCGGGAAAATTATTATGTTAAACATAATATCTAGAAAAGATTGAGAGACGAGAAGAAATTACTTAACATGCAGCTCGAAGCTGCTCCTGAGACTGTAGTCCCTTAAAAATTCGCTTTCTTAAATCTTGCCTGCACTATTTAAGCTCTTTAAGCTCTTATAGCTACTTAAGCAAATTCAAAAAGATCTTACCACCTTCCACTTTCGCTTCACCTTCGAAATACGTGCTAGAAATGACCTGATGATAGTTCTAGACAGGCTGAGATTCCAATATATTAGTATAATATGGAATGTCTACATGCTTTAACCAATTAATCTACCCATTCTTATCTAACTTCTAATATAATGATAAATTATTATCGTTATCAAATTATTTAATGAGTCACAAAATTTCTGCACTATCAGTTTTACTATTTATAGTTTTCAAAATCTATTATATGTAAAATTCTTCCATCATTGAGTGGCTGTCAGACAACGCATTATCGAAACTACTAGCCGTAGAAAGGTGATTTTCGGCATGTAGGCCATACCATACAGAGTTGCGAGCGGACTACCTAATACTAAGAGAGAAAATCTCCAAATTCCTACGAGAACAAGACAAAATGGGAGTTTTCTAGGGGAGTGTAGGAGAGCTAAGAGGGATCTCCCGATTTTTTTACTAGAACGAGAAGATTGAGATTTTTCCTTTTTTTTTTATGTAAACTCAGTTGCCGGGACCTAGTATTAAGACACTCCGTTTTCTTTTAACATTTCCGTTCCCTACTTTCCGCCAAATTCAGGCATTGCGTGCTGAGTGGCGAAACTGAACGCAGCTTTGCCTCGATACCAGAGCGAGGAAAGTTGCAGATTCCAATTCGTTATTAATATAATAATGGTTGTAATATTTTGGAGTAATATATTCGGTATGTGATAGATATATTAGATCGATCATACGTTTATGTTTGCGTTCCAGTTACAGTACCTTAGCATCGTATTTTTTTCAATGATTAAAAAACTTTGACCTTGACAATTTGCATCTCACCAAAGCCATAACTTATCCAAAACTGAAAAATATTTCGTGTGAGATTTTAATCCGTAATAGCATACAGTTAGGTTATCAACAGGATGTTTAAAAAGAGAAAGGTTTTATACTACACTTCTATTATACAATAGTATTAATAAAATATAGATAACGTGGGCTTAGAAACTAGTTCATTAGGTAATACAATGACAATGGATGGCATTGACTTCATTAATCATAATAATATACATATCTCTACATATCTCCAGTCGAGGACATCATGGCGTAGTGGGACAGTGTCTGACTTTTGACGATTGGTTGTGGGTTCGATTCCCAATTGGGGGAATGAATTTAAATTTTCGCTCTGGTAAGACAGCGCGGCGTTGAGTTCCGACATTAACCAAGTAATAAAATGAATTTTGGGCGGAAAGTAGATAAGGAATTGTCTTGGTCTCGGTAACCTCAAGAGAACGGAGTGTTTTAACACTCACAACAGCTTCTCTCTAACCTGCTATGTGCGGGATACAGCGTGAAGTTTAAAAATAAAGAATAGGTATCTCTGTAAGAGAATTGCTCACATACGAGTATTGACACAGTTGTGACACAGCAAAGTTCAGTTTAATTACACGCATTGGTTGTAAGTTCGGATCCAGTCATAGTGAACATTTTAATTGTTCGTCATCAAGGTTCCTTATGAAATATAAGAAAATACAAGGAGATTTCCAAAATTTGTACGAAAACGGAAAGCAAGATTTAATTTTTTTTTTGTAATAGTTGATAGGTTACGATTGTATTTTCTTTCAATTCCGCTTATATACAATAATAAATTGAAATTATTATTATAGAATGCATAAATGCGTATATATTTAATGTAACAGTATATAAAATTAATAAAAATAAAAATGCCTGTCGTCGCGCAGAGGCACAAGCGTGCGACTGTAAACGCGACAGGTTGTAGGTTCGATTCCCATTCCAGGAAGTGGAATTTTTCATTTCCTGGGTTTGGTAACAAGGCAAAGCGCCGCGTTGTGTTCCGCCACTCACCATGCAATGCCTCAATTCGGCGGAAAGTGGGGAACGGAGTGTCTTAACACTAGGTTCCCTCCGCCTACCCTTCTATATGCGGAATACAGCGTGAAGCTATGTATGTATGAATGTAAAATAATAACAAAAAATTCATCAGTAATGTTACAATTTTAAAGTGACGTGTGGAGTTAATCGATCTGTACACCGAATGGCGTATACGTTCTTTAGTTTAAGTACAGCGTAATGTATATATAATATGTTAGAAAGTATCTCTTACGTATACTTACATATATTTAATATATAACCGAGAATGATGTAATAAGAAAATATCCACATATATATATATATATATAAATAAAATAAAAACGTGCGTCTGTTACTATTATGAAAAAATTACTAAACGGATATGGATGAAACTTTATGGCAATATAGTTTATACATGAGATTAACACATAGACTATAAAGAGAATTTCGCGATTTTTACACATATTAAAGAAATATATTTTAAAAGGATTGATTGCTGTCTTCAAATATATATATATATGTATGTGCCCGTTTGGTTGAACTGATTTTGATGCGGTTTTCAGCAAAGTATTTATCAGATTTAGGAGAAGGTATTGACTATATTAACCAATTAAAAAAAATGGAGGTTCTCAGTTTTACTTGTATTTACGTTAGTGAATGAAAATATTCGAAAATACACTACTTTCTTTTAAGAAAGACTACAATTTATTATAATATAGGATTTTTTATAATGTAACCATAATATATCGATAAGTATCTACTTTAATATTAGTGCAAAAATTAATTGTTATGTTATGAATCTCTATGTAGGTGTAACACATGTATGTATACATACATGCATCCACCTACGAAACATTGCAATACCATATACTATAGGATTTTATTGCCGCTAAATTTTATATGAGTGTTAAAGTTAGATTTTTTATTACTTAGTTATTTTTATAGTTCAAGTCTGACCTACCTTATTTAATATCATTTTAGGTTTTAAAAATTCCGTCAAAAATATTTATGTGAAAATGTGACACAAGTTCGATACTAAGAATATGCGTTTGTTGCCTTTGCCAATAAGAGAATTGAGATATAAATGGGTGCCAAGTTCTGATAGATAATCTTGCATTTATATGTTTTTTTTAACTTCACGTTGTATCCCACATTAGCAGGGTAGGCAGAGGGAACCTGAGAACCTAGTGTTAAGATACTCCGTTCTCTTACAACAATTTCGTTTCCCACTTTCCGCCAAATTGTGGCATTGCGTGTTGAGTGGTGGAAATCAACGCCGCGCTTTGCCATGTTACCAAACCCAGGAAATGAAAATACTAACATTTCCTTGAGTGGGAATCGAACCCACAACCTGTCGTGTATACAGTCGCATGCTTGTGCCGCTATAAGAACGACAGTATGTAAATGAATATATTGTACTTCCTTGAAAGATTTTAAATAAAACTATTTGAACCGGATTAAATCATAATAGTAGTCCGTGGTCACAGTGCAGTCTAAATATAATTATGATTGTAGTATTACGTGTAGCATTGTATATCTACTATAATAGTATCTCTGGTGGCTCAAATGCAGTAGCGAAGAGTAAAAATGTTATAAAGGTAAGCCGGTATATCTATATATATATACCGGCTTATTTTCGGACCTATGTCCAACCTGGACAAAAACATTATATAAATTCATGGTATAGGCTGTTAAGTTTTGTGGAGCTTGCTTTATCGACCTTTTTTTAACACCCAAATTTTTGTTGAGCTTGTTTTTTTGAAATCTCACTCTCAAATCGTTTTTTTCCTCTGGCGTCGGTTCTGCTGGTAAATTCGCCACTAATTTGTTGTACTTTTAAAAGGGTTAGCCAAATGCAAGCTGGAGCCAAAGGGAAACCTAATTGAGTTATATGGACACTTCGTCACTGCCGAGTTAACACGTATGGTAAACTCCAGCGCTTTACAAGTCCATAAATGTAAAATAGTGTGTGTCATATTTATTTCATTAATTCATATATGTATTTCTAATGAATTATTACTAAAAATATTGGTTTTCCATAAAAATATATCTTCTCTATACAAGTAGTCAAATTTCATACTTCTTCATTTTCTTCGTCCGCATAGCTTTTAAATGGAGTCTGATAACTTTAAATTTACATATTACTGCAGTACTTTACATATGTATACTGCTATATTTTAATTACCCCATATAATATAATTGAGTAAATAGGAAGCCCTTGATGCCACTGTCGCGTGACGGTATCACAAAGCGCCGGATAGCTGACCGGACCGGATATGATGGCAGGTGCGGCGTGCACAATTGATATACGATAGGAGTATTATAATTATATATCTTTAATATATATTTGTCTCTATAGTAAAAAATACTATACTATTAGTATTGAGATTTTCACAAAAAAGAAATCCGTTTTCAAATAAATTGCATTAAAAATATTATTATTACGGATAACTCCAAAACTACACGTTAGATGTTCACTACATTGAAATGGGACTACATCAGAAGTACCAGTTATCATATAAAAAAAGAATCATCGAAATCGATTCACCCAATAAAAATTCATGCGGTAACCCGGACACAAAACAATATAGTCGAATTTAGAAACACAAGTCGATTAATTTTTTTTTATTATAAAATTGACCAGTTCCTTTCAATGTAAGAAAATCTTTAAGCTTTATTTTGAATTATGTTTGCCGTAGCTGAAAGAATACCAGTATTTCTGAAAGGTAAGTAAAAACAGAGTGTATCGTCGTCAAAAGTAAAGCAGAAAAATAAAAACTATTTAAATCTAATCATATCCCTGTGTGGGAATCGAACCCATAATCGATGGTATTTACAGTCAAATACTGTCCAATGCGCCGCGATTTTTCTTTAATACATTAATTAATATATATATATTTTATAACTTCACGCTATATCCTGCATATAGCAGGGTAGGCAGAGGGAACCTGAGAACCTAGTGTTAAGACACTCCGTTCTCTTTCAACAATTCCGTTCCCCATTTTCCGCCAGATTGAGGCTTTGCGTGTTGAGTGGCGGAACTCAACGCCG